>NQII01004730.1:52302-77746 GCA_002778355.1 Clitarchus hookeri | reverse complement strand
GGGGGGGGGGGGCACCATGGAAAGATTTGAGATTGGGAACGCGTGGTCCGCAAAGCCAGCGAAAGGAGACATGTCCGTATTGGTTATATGGATTATTGGCATTGCGTGTGCACTGTTGACAGGTAGTACTGCATAGGATCATTCCATTGATGGGCCGATGTTAACGTGTCAGTTCGTGTCTCACAAGAGTTGCTCAAAGTGACGGCTGCCAACCTCAACACAAGCATGACAACGGCGTATAAGTTTCTGACCCATTCGTTCAGATATCCCATGAGTTTTGCGTCCGTCGTTGATACACGCACGTATTGTGTTAACGTAGGGATGACAAAACCACCTTGAGGATGATAGGTGAACCTCAACATTCTACGTGGGTCACTCACAAGCTTACGTCCATGTCTCATTTATCTGGCCTCTTGGACACACGTTCCCAATCTCAAAATGTTCCGTGATGAGGCCCCTATTCCCAGTTTCATTTTTTTACACGCTTTGACTGGAACATCCTGTAGATAGAGACAAGAAAAATTTGTGAATTGATATTAGGGCAGGCTATACTTCAGACACTCGTATATTTGAATTATTTTTGCGATTGGCTCATTGTTTGTTAAACTCGGCATGGTCGACTCTTGGCCTACAGCAGGTCTCCATGAAAACCAGCACCGAATGGTGTTCTGCCTTGTCAAGGATAAAACTAGCTCCGCAATAAGTTGGCAGCCAATGAACGAACAGATCAGGCTCTAGTGTACAAGGGACTAAACAGTCAAGCCCACATATCATTCAACTCGCGAAATTTTCCTGTCCATCATGCCATCTGAAATAGATTCACTACCAGCACCTTTTATGTCCTGTGTTTGGAGATTTCCCCCTCACCCCCCTGCAAAATAGCATCATAAAGGAAGGCTTAAATTCCAATTTAAAATCATGTAATCACGAGGCCCCATGGCCTTGAATTTTCGCAGCACAGCTTACCTTGACGGGCTTAGATCAGGAAACGCTTCAGTGTGTATCACGTGTGATCGCGAATGTAACTTCATTGCACACAAGGAAAAAATATGCAAGTTTAAGTAATGGCATGTATTATTCGAATGTTGCCTTAATGGTGTGAGGGGAGCCTGTAATAACCCTCGGCATCAGGATCTGCATCAGCAGCACCATGAGGGAACAGAGTACACCAGGATGGTCAGATACACAGCCCACTGCGATCCACCAACTACAACCCACACCATCGCCTACCGGCATGACAGGCGCCTAGTCGAGTAAATTTCTAAATTCCAACGCCTAAACTATTGCCACCCAACGATTACACAAATGGATACTAGAGCACATGGACTAATGGAATTTTACAATTGACTGCACACCGTGCTCACTCAATGCCCCCTGAAAACTATAAAAGTTAAATTATCACGTGACTCTCTGAATTGAATGCTTGTTTGTCGGCCATTTTTGCACTTAGTGCAGACTTTTTTTCGGTGCAGTCGACAATTGTACCATGGAAAAACGACTACACTCAGTGCGAGTTCCGGCAAGTGGAATATGCAGTACTCAACCAGTGCACACTGAATGCAGTATATTGCAGTAATTGGAAGATGCTATAAATATGAGGTAGATCAACTCTCATCTTCTGTGCATGTAAGCAACATTGACCTACCCCACTTCAATACAACTACCAAAGTCACCTGGTCAACCTTGATGATGAATGTGTGTTTTGGCAGGAGCTGCTCCGGGAAGAAAGGAGGGTAGGTGGCGTATTATCGCGGAAATAAATTATTTTGGCATCATTTAGTTTTAGAGCATGGAAGAGCGGGCAGTGGGCCGTTCACACATGTGGTCCTCTCCTTAAGATCCCTGTTGATTGTTGATACTGGTTATGGTGATCACTCGAGATAATGATTGTTGCAGGAATTTAACCGGTCCTACCTGTGAGGGTGTAGACCCCCTCCTTTTGCCGCCAATTGGAGGCTGTTAGGGCAACCTAACAACACCCACGAATTTATGGTACTGATGTCTGATGTTGGCAATACTGACAGCGCAGTAGTAATTAACAAGATCAGGATGAATAGTTAGGGTATGAACATCCTTATTCCCATATAGCTTGTAAACTTGCTGTATGCCTTGCGCTTTACTTGAATTCTACTTGCTGTGTTGCTTCGTCGTTGCTTGCATGTGTTGCTTCGTCGTTGCTTGCATGTGTTGCTTCGTCGTTGCTTGCATGTGTGTCTTCTACAGTTTACTCAGTTGTGGCGGAGTAATTTTTGGAGTTGTTTTCAGCATTACCTTAAATAACGTCTTTCTGAAAAAGGAAATGATAAATTATTCTGGTTTTGTAACGGGTTTATATTAATGCCAGTGTTTAATGAATGGAAATTACATCTCTTTGCTTTTACCTGGACTTTTTTGTTCTAACTATTCGTATCATTTGGTAAATTTACATCTACATTAACTGTTTGTATATGACATAGGCAGCAGCCCTGATTCCAAACAGTGTAGAAACCTGCGAGTGTTTCTCTGATCTTACATTTTCCATTCTTCCTTATTATTATTTTTTTTAATTTTGTAGAATTTGGTAACATAGGCCTAAGCAGAAGCACGATGTGCTTCTGCTTAGGCCTATGTTACCTCTTAATATTCTTGATAAAAAGCATGCAATGCTGATTTTTGTTATGTTTAACCTTAATTTTTGTTTGTACCAGTGATAGTACATTATTTCATACACTCATCCATTTACCACACGAGGAAACCATCGCACCTCAAATAAGTTTATGGTGTTGAATAGTACACTAATCATCGGCTAGTTTTGTCATTTGATAATATCATCTTGTTCTTTAAAGTACTTTGTTAGTTAATAATTTAATCCTGGAGAAATTTGAGGCTGGTATAAATATCAGATATTATGTTTGTGAGGTTAGGTTACCAAGATAGCAAACAAACTTGTAAAACGTTTGCAGCAACCTTGACACGTGGCAAGTCTTCAAGCTTGCTCCAAACTTGTCATGGCAAGGCTGTATGTGTGCAGCAAGCATGTGGTAAGATTTCTAGTCTCCACCAAAAGAGCTTGCTGCAATCCTTTCGTACTAAGCCGGTTGCAAGCTTGTCTTGACAAGCCGGCTGCAAGCTTGCTGCACACATACAGTCTTGCCATGACAAGGTTGCTGCAAGCTTGAATACTTGCCATGGAAAGGTAGTTGCAAGCTTGTTGCAAGTATTTTTTGTTATATGAGATAGGTCGTGAAACGACCTGAGGTGTAAAATAAAACACGTAGATCAGTTTACAAAGTTTACTCACACGTTCTTACCCTGTACAAAAGACAATGAAGCGGATGCACACACTTAGGGCTGTAGCCATTTAAAACAGAAAAAAAGGCACGAAGTGCGAAATAAATGACATGTATAAATTAAGCCCCTGGGCGCAGTGAGTCAGCAGGGGGGAAAAGGAACTAATCCCAGGCACAGATAAAGAAGAATGTTCCATAATGGTGTGATGTTATTGAAGTCAAATGGTTATGCAAAATAGTTTGAGTGCCCGGGAGCGACACAGCAGCATGCCATAAACACTTTAAAAATACATTAGTTGGCAATTAGGATACAGAAGTATGTCACAGGAAAGAAATTTGAAGGTGTCTTAAAGTCCCTCATGACAACAATTTATACAAGCACTTATTACTTAAAGAAAATACAAAAACAGAAAACAATATCAATTGTAATGCATAGTGTAGCACCAGGAATCTGACGTCACTGGGCGAGACTAGGTAGGAAAATTGAAGACGGGGTGTAGGTAGTCGACAAAACTGCGCAACAGATTTCAGTTTACTACCTATCCCTGTTCAAATAAGCATACTCTTGACAGGAGTGCATTAGAAAGATTTGGGGTTGTGCACAACACACATCCACTTCACTTGATTCACTTCAACAGGAGTGTAATGTTGGATGAAGGGAGACATGCAGGGTAGCTGGACTGTAGTCACGATTCATACACATATGTGGCTTTCATTTTCCCGATGTTTCCTATACCGGAGCTTAATTTAGAGGTGCTCAACCAGCCTGAACACCATGTCCCTAAAAGTTGCCTCTTGGGGTCATGAAAGCAGGGTGGTTGCTTGATACTGGTGGTGGCATTGCGACTCGGCTGGACGTCTTCCCAAACGCTGCTTCATAGTCTGCCGCGTTTATTGAAGCTGTCCCGGGGTTAGGCGCAGTGAACCCCATAGGCATGTTCTACAATTACACACAGTCGGATACGGATCATGGAAGCGGGCGTGTAACTTACTACGTTGAAATCTACAATGACACGCATGCGGACGTGGATAATGTATGGATACACGTAAGAAAGCTTGGCATATCCTAACTCTACTGTGTCCGTGAATCTGTGTAGCCAATAGGGGTTTGTTAATATTCGTTTTCGTGGTCATTGTGGTATATACGGCAACAAGTGCTTCGATTTTCCGTGGAGATTATAATTTTTGTTTTAATAAAAAAGTGAAAATTGTTTGACAGCAGTATTTACGCATTTTTAAACATCGTAAAAATATACAAAAATACACGTTTATATTATGAACCTGTAACAGTAATTTGCAACAGCTGAGCATTTTTTATTTCGTCAGTTGCAAGACTGTATGTTTCTTCGTATTGTAGAATGGTTAAAATTCATCCCGACTCGTTGGCTTGTTCCACTTGCATTTCCGAGTCAGTTTTTTTTACGTATCCGTGCATTGTAGAATAATTGCGAATTTTTATGAATTTAAATGTAAATAAGAAAGTTGCAGCAATTCTAGGGAATTAATTCGTGTGTGTGTGTTAGATGTCGTTTGTTTTTAGAAGATATTCAGTTAACATTACCCGATCGGCCGGGGATAGTAAGAAAAATCAGAATATTACACAATATTCCTATTTCGAATAGAATGGGCGCCAGCTCACTGGGTGAGCACGAAGTCACAGTTCTCAGGATCGTGGGCCAAACGACCATGTGGTTGTATCCCCTGACACATACTGTACAAATACAGGAAAATGTAATATATAGCTGGAATATTCCGGCTCCCCAGCACGCCTTAGTATTACCTTTTTTCCTTATAAATGAAGGATGCCTCCTTGAGGCGTCGATGACTTCCTGGATAGGGCCAGGACCTGGAATACAACACTAAATAAGAACTCACAAATTTCGATTAACCCAAGTAATTTGTATTCCCGCATAGTGTACACAGTTACATGTATTCAATGCAAATTAAAGCAGACCTGACTCACAAGGCCTACCAGCAGCCGTTACTGTACAAAAAGGCCAAGAATGGTGCGAAAACTTACAATAGTAATGAAACCTCCGGGGTCGGTAAATTGAGCTGACGGAGGAGTGCTGCGAGCGCGGGGAAGACTGTCGGTAAACTAAATAAAAGTTCCAGTAAATTATGTTAACCTATTGCAGTTAAGTGTTCAGACCAAAGTATGAAAGTCCCCCGCGACAGAATGCATGTGCAGCACCTAATACCCGTGGAATCAGGTTGCCAGAGATGGCGCGGGCGAGCGACGTCCTTGCCGAGAGCTCGTTCCACTCTGCGAGGTAATTTAATTAACTGATCTCATTAACATAGAACTTGAAACATATACTCATAAAACACTGAAACGTTCTGAGCGAGTTTTCTTAACCCTGTAGAGTTACTAATTTAAATACAAAACATGATTATGTGGTGCCTTGCAGAGCACGTGAGAAATTTAGGTTTGTTATTTTTTGGGGGCACTCTACGACCGGAATGGTTAGGTTGAAAGAAAGACTAATTATTTCCCACATCACTAATTGGCTTGATTAGACACAATTATACACGGAAAATTATATAGAACACTTCAAATACCCTAGCCTTGCTACTTTACATCTCATGAAATATGCATGTGGCATACATTTATTCTGCGATTACTTCGCAATCTCCTTAGGGCGAATTTCACGAACATTTGCGTGTGGGCGATAAATTATAATGCTATTTATTACACATTCTAACACTTTATTCCTATCCTAATTACACAGATCTCTCTAGGGATACCACAGGCACTAGGTTGGATCACTCGGTATCACGCCATGATCATTTCCCAAGTGAACGATGCGGACACGCATCGGAACGCACTATGTGCGTGTTCCGTGGGCCACACTGGTGCATTGACTGTGGGTCGATGACATGATGACAGTGGCGATGCCAGACCCGCAGGAGTGGTCCACGTCACAGTATTCCAATTTTCATTATTATTAATTTATTCCCTCGAAGGTAGTGAGAATTTAATATTATAAAACACATCAATGAAAAAAAAATTTCCTGGTTGGCTCACATATCGCCATTTGTTGGTTGGAGGATAGATGTGGCATGGTAATACGACAGACAATCGCAGGTATCAACCAAAGTAAGGCTGAAGTAAAATCGAACATATTTTTCTTTAAAAAAATGCATACAACGACAGCCAAGGATGGGCATGGTAAGTTTAAAGTAATATATATGTGATATTTATTTTAATATTGATGAAATAGTTGATGCTACTAGATGTTTTAAAGGTGAACACTTAATAATGCTAAAAATCAAATTACAAGCAACGTGCCTTGCTCGCTGTTCGTAAATACTCTTTGGAATTAACTTACATTTTGTTGTCCTCAACAATTCTGATGCCATTGGGATGTTACGTCGTACTGTATCAGAGCTCTGTGTACCCGAGTGAAGCGACCATTTCCCCGACACACAAATTGCACTTCAAATTAACACATAATCACACGCTCAAGCGCTGTTGGTTTACTTCCTATACGGGTCATCTGGATACCACGTGGTCGGGACTTGTACTAATTTGGCTCTGCTGGTAGTCGCCATCTTCTAGAGCCCGTGGCCTTCTCCCGTCGCGCACTGCCATGTGTTCCTGGCTGATGCCGATGCATCGGTGTTCCTCATGGTGCACTGGTGCAGTAATTGTGCGTCGGAGGGAATGTGTCAGGTTCGGTTTCGGGAACTTGAGAAGGTTAGACGACAGCTGGTCTGGTCAATATACAGAGGCTGATAGAAGAAGAAAAACAAAATACTAAAGTAATTGTAATTAATGGTGGGAACCGGCGCCAAACAGTCTAATTTTACCGAAGTATTTCGTACAATTATTTTACTCAAAGTTACTCAACTTGGTGTCTAATCCAGTTCGTCTGTAGGCGTCGTTGTTGACGGTTCGGAATTTTTGGCTAGACAACATGAGTGTGACATCTTGTGCTCTGGAATGTTCACGAGTTTTCATGCTTTTTTTGGGGAGGCGGGGGGAATTACGTCGTTATCTAGTGTGGCCAACCTTATAGACTTTTCTGAATATCTACGGAAACAGATTTTGTGTACCGAAATAATTTAATTTCTAGCGAATTTTTTTTTATGTAGTTAATTAACAATACGTCTTAAACAATCCGTAAAGAAGCGATGGATAAGCTACAAATCTAGGAGTGATACAAGAAGAATATTGGGAGCTGCCAGTTTGTAGTTTTATTTTAGTCGTCTTTTGATTTGTAAAGTTTAGTTTCTATATAATGGAAAGTACCGCCACGGTAGTGCTACCGAAATCTACCGATATTGTCCAGTGTGTAAACTTTGTATACTGTAANACCGATATTGTCCAGTGTGTAAACTTTGTATACTGTAATTTGACTTTTCCAATATCTTCGTACTGCTATGCACTGAAAGAAGTCCACGGCCGCAATAAAACAAACAAACAATATATTTTTCGACAGGGTTGGTATCACTGCCGGATTATTTGCTTCGATCGTAACGTGGCCCTGCCTCCGTAAGTATTTTTTTTATTATTTATTATTTGTTGAAAGACTTCTGGAGCCGCTGGCTTGTAAAAGAAAGTGGTATTACCACACACGCTCGCACACACGTCTAGCATAGCTAACTAATAAATTATCGGGACCCTACTTTATCCCGCCCTAATAAAATTAAAGGGTTATATATATATATATATANTATTCCGCGACTGTTGCACAGGTTTTCTCAGCGACCGTTTTAATAAATAACCTCAACCTAAGGTGTATAGGGCTTGCCCTGAGACGCATCCCATTCTCCAACCATCGTACTACATACTAATATGCATGCCGCAGGGCTAACCTACAATGTGACACATGCCCCTGGTTTTCATAATTTGTATCTAGCATTTTATGCGGTTTTGTCGGAACAACACAACATTCAAAGTTGTTAGGGGGGCAGTTTAAAATTTAAAATTAATAAAATAAAACAAATATGGTGTGAATTTGACCAAAATAGTGTCACAAGAAAATATTTCAGCAACTTGCTTTGTGGAATAATTAATGTTAGTACGATACAGATTTATTTATTCTAGTAACCTATATGTGTATATTTAAACGTTTCATACAGGCAAAATTAATATGGCATCGATTTGGTAAATTGTAATTTGTCAGCTTCGAAGCTAACAAAATGCAAATTACAAAAATATGTCGTAGATTATGTAGATAAAACAGGTCACATAACCATTTTGTTAACAAAAAGTGCCAATTTTAACACGGCTTCCGTCTGCAGATAACTACCTGTTTAATATTTTGGAAAAGGGAGAGTTAACTGTAGTTATTCCTTGTATTGCAGGTTGGAACAGCTGTTGGTTTTGTCATCCCACCTTCAGTGGTGAGCAATCATGACAGCATTGACGACATTGAGAATGATTTAATGACGTACTTGGTGCTCCCAATCAGTGAGTGGTTTACTATTTAGTACGTATATTTGAAAGTAATAATAATTTACTTTCACATTAAAAATCTATTTAAGAAATAATAAATAAAATATGCTTAGAAAAGAACACAAATGGTCTTAGAAAAATTGAAGAACTTAGGCTATACATACATATCAGCAAATATATGTTGTGAAAACACTAGGCAAAATTCTCAGAAAACCTGGAATGTAATAACTATTTGGGTTTCAAGTAGTGGTAACTTTTTAATAGTGTGTACCTTGTGAAAATGTAGTTCTGTAATAGTAAGAATATTTTCAGCTGCAGAAAACATGATAATTATGAAGAATGTGTGCTTTCCAAAAATATTGGAAGAAAAAAATTTTTCCAAAACGATGTATACCAATGTTGAGGTGCACTGAATTGCCGAAATGTTTGAAACATGTTTAAAACCTCTACAAATGACCCCAGAAAAGTGAAGTCGTAAAATCTGCACCAGTCTGCTTTTTGGAGCGCGAGTGGTAGTAAATGCGAGGGACACAAGTATTAACTTGCTTCATTATGGTTTAATCAGATACATATGGAGCCCTTTGTGCTCGCAACTTGCTCTGGGAAGCAGAGTGGCGTAGATTTTGCACGAATTCTTTTTACTGAATCTAATTGGTAGTCTGTACATAATCTCAATAGTTGCAAACCTGTAATAAAAGTACCTACTCACATTGCATCTGAAAACTGCACACATTTTGACATTATGCAGAGAAAATGGCACATTTGGCCTAAATAGTCGTTGCGGTGGTACAGTGTAAGTAAACAACCATTTGTCAATTTACAAATAAAGGCAACACACAACTTCTTTCTAACCACGAGGCTGGCGAAAAATTTGTCAGAACATTACGCTACACCTTATCTTATCACTTATGACCAGTCCAGAGGACCGTTGAAAAATAACATAATTGCTGTGCACTGCCAATTGAATTACTGTTAACACCGTGAACTATTAAATACTTTAAAAGACAAGGTGAAACTTACATTGTAACTTTAAAATTGACACGTTCATGCTCATATTTACTATTCCCAACTAAATTGGTGAAATTAAAAAAGATCCACGAATCCATGACCGCAGTCCGCACTCCCCAAAATTTTCTTGTACACTAACGTTAAAACTTATTGAAGTGACTGCGCTGATTTGTATTGCATCACTTTTGTTTATGTCTGTTTGGCGTTCCAGGACAAAATTGACATGGCGCATATTTCTTTAAAAAGATTGTTATACTTATAATAAATAGCCTATCTATTTGTTTTAACATGATTCACTTAGGTATATATTAAAATTTGCTGGTAATTTTTTGACATGGTAAGCTTTGCAAAAGCCAAATATACAACTTTCATAAACCTCAAGATATGTTACGAAAGTCACAGTTGCTCGTAATTACCAAAAACTACCTGAAGGTTGCCACTGGAAATTTGCCTTCTACCGTAATTTGCATATGACAGACCACAAGTTCAACAATTTAATTGCGATGAACTTGGCTATATCAACTTTAATAGTAACCTGGCCTGAGCGGTAGAGGACAGAGAATACAGACGGCGTTCTGTGTTCATGTTGATGAAAGTCAAAATATAACACAAATACTCAGTTTTTGAACGGAATGGGCGCCAACTCGCCGGGTGAGTACAAGATCACTGTCCTCAGGATCGAGGGCCAAACGACCACGTGGCCACACTGCATTGAAAGTTACAGAAAAATGTAAATATAACTGGGCTATTCAGGCTCCCCGGCACGCCGTGATATTACCATTTGCACTATAAACGAAGTACGCCTCCTGAGGCGGTGAGGAATCCCTGGATAGGGCCGGGGCCTAAAATACACCACAGTTAAATGAGAACTCACACTTGCAGTTAACACGAGAAAAGTGGTATTGTTGAGTTCAGTATACAAAGACACATATACCGAATAAAATTTAAGCGGATATGGCTCACAAGGCCTGCCAACGGCCGTAACAGTAAAAGGCCAAGGAAATGGCGCGAAGAAAACTTAAGAGTCAATAAACCTCCGGGGTCTGAAACGAGCTGACGGAGGAGAGCTGTGAACGCAAGGGATACTACGAAGAAAAGCACAGAGGTTCCAGTAAACTTACATTAAGCTATTGTCTTAAATGATAACAAAGTATGAAGGTCCCTCGTGACGCAATGCACGTGCATCACCTACAACCTGTGGAATCAGACTGCCGGAGATGACGCGGGCGAGCGGTGTCCTCGCCGAGAGCTCACGCCACTCCGCGAGTTACATACTTTAATTAGCTGACCTCATTGCATGACACTTAAAACATATACACAACAAAGCACCAAAATATTCTGGATAAATATCCCTGATCCAGTGGAGAGTTCAGAGTTCTTAATTATGAGCTGATTTGCATATGAAACCTTACTATGTGGCGCTTTGAAAATTACATGAGAAACTTGTGTCGTAAGTTCTGGGGCACTGTGCGACCCGGAACGGTCAAGTTGAATTAAAGACTAAATATTCTTCACTTAATGTTTGGCTTAGCCAGGTGCACACCTACTCTCTAAAAATTACATAAAACACTTCAAAGAATATGACCCTGATATTCTGCGGCTAATTAAAAATGCACGTGGCATTAGTTTACTCTACTGTTGTGTTGCAATGCCATAAGGGCGAGTTCCACTAACACTTGCCTGTGGGCTACAAACTATACTGCATTTTACTACACTTGTCTCCACTTGATTCCTAACCTAATTTAAATAGTTAGTCTACAGGTACCATAGACACTAAACTGACTCACTCTGTACCGGGTCGTGATCCGTTCATGAGTGAACAATGTCGGCGTGCATCAGAACGCACGGTGTGCGTGTTCAGAGTACTGCACTGGTGGGCCGGTGGCGTGGTGACGGAGGCCATGCCAGACTACGCAGGAGTGGTCCACGTCAATAGGAGATTTATTACTGAACTTAAAAATTTGATTATGTATTGTGTTGATACATAGCATATCCAGACTTATTAAAAATCCACTGTAAAGTGCTTCAGCATGTATTGATTCATACTGGAACAACAATAAAAGTCCAAATCATTCCTGGTGATAATATATAACCATCACCTGCGATTGGGCTACTGCCCGGTGCCGAGCTCACTCACCTCCCCTACTAAACTCCCCTTCCACGCCCTTCCTGAGCTTTCCAACCCCCCTCACAGATACCAGGATGCCAATTCCTCCCGCAACACATTTCCACTCCCTCACAGACCTCACAAGCATAGACTGCCTACCCCACTCCGTTCTCCTTCATACCCTCTGGAATCTTCTCACTGTTGTTTCTTCTCCCTCTAAACACCCCCTTACTTAGCTGACAGCATAAACTTCCCCTCCCTCCCTCTTCATTCAACATCCTGTATGTCCTGACCAGTTTTTCAACTCTCCTCCTGCCCTTCAATGAGCTCCACCCCATTTCTTTCATCATCACTGATGGCCTATAGTTCTCTTCATCCTCACTACCCTGTCCCTGCCATGTCGACCTACCCTTCCGCCATCTCGCTGCCCTTTGTACTGACGCGATCGTATACCAGAGTTGTAATGTGATGATTATAAATTGCCCGGCGCCACAGCCCTACGGTGAGCTGGTGAGATTATTTGGGTCGTTCGGCCNGTCAACACATCACTGGGTACTTGGGACAGTAATATGAATGGGTTCTCTTTCTGTTGCCAAAAAAATTCTTTAAAGGTTTACAGAGAGAAAAGAAATTGGTGCTGCCTATAATCCAGGACGAAAATAATTTTCTTAATCATGAATTCCAATAACATTTGCATTTTGTGAGGATTTTTTGAAAGATTATTATTTTTGCTCTTGAGTCGTTTCTTTTTTTTAATTTACATCTGGCTCTTTTGGGTGACTGCCAGTGAGGTGCCTGTGATTGTAGTTTTTGTACTGAGATCAGTTGTAATGTAATGTAATGTATCATTTTTAGTATAAAATATTATATGCTAACAATTGCTTTGAAATTAAAATAACATATCTTTACAGTATATCTCCTTTCAGCCAGTGTTCACACTAGGCAGAAATGAAACTGACAACAAGTACTTTCATACAACCACCAACGCATTTTATATCGAGACATAATGTTTATTTTAAAAAAAAAACAGTTTATTTTCAGTTTAAGAAAGGTTTCTTTAATAATTTTTGTATCTACTTTTTGTTTCCTATAAAAATACAATAAAAAATGGTACCAAAGAAATTGGCTCAAGATGAGCATGATGGAGATTGTCTTGGTGTAACTATGGAAACAAAATGCATTTTTGGTGCCTCCTTTCTACTGAAAACAGTCAATTTACACATTCAAATTATGCACTTCAGCACCTAAACAAATTAATTTTTTGGCACCTAGTAGGGTTGTCAGTTTTTTGTTAAGGAAAAAAAAAAGAAAATTTTTGATGTCATATTGAAAATCCTATGTGGTGCTTTACGTTTTGATATAACATGTGATATTTGTGTTACAGTGAAGTGGTGGCCAACCTTTTTTGAAGAAGTGCCACATTTGCAGTGTATTGCTTTAAGCGTGCCTCCAAAAATATAGGCCTATTTTATAAGCTATTCTAAGAAAAATAACTGAAAATGTTGTACACACATATTTTATCAAAATAGAACAATACAGAATTTGATTTGTTTAATATTCTAATAACATTTATACTAGTAACTGTATCATTCTTGTAATAAAACAGTCTCGAGCAATCCACTTAACCTTTTATTCACAACATCTTCACAGGCCGACTCGCCACCAACACTGACACACACTTCCGATTACATGCTGCCAACCTATGTCACTCACATATACTTACACTACATCTTCCCCGTATCAGGGTATTTTAATGTCACTTCTAGGGCGATCCAGTGCCCTTTTGTGACTCCTATCATTTGGTGATGGTGTAAACTTAAGATTGACCCCACACTTCTGTAGGTGTGACTTATTGATCTGATGCTCACTCTTCTCCCTCCTACATTATTTCACAAGAGAAGGTTTGACAATATTGGTATTCCTCCTTAAACAACTTTCCTTCCTGGTCTTTAACAATAACAGAACGTGGGCACTAATGAAAATCCACTATCACACCGGGATTCCATACATCACCTTTGGTCTTCAGGATGACCACCTGCTGACCCTTGTAAAAATTATTATGCTACTCTCTTGTAGTCTTATCAAAATTTCTCTGTGCGACTGGTAATCAGAAAAACCACTGACTAACCTAGGAGTCGGTAAACTGTCATGAACCGGTAATGTTGAACATGTTAATCGGCTGACCAACAACTGAGCAGGGGAATATGGCAACCCCATTACTCGGGTATTCCTATATTTTGATAAAGCAGACTCAACATCAATTTTCCCTTCTTTACATTTGCACAGAAGTTTTTCGGCAATTCCTACAAATCTTTCAATAAACCCATTTGACCTAGGGTGAGAAATGAATGGCATGTTATCTGACCTCACAATTTTGAGTACACCATGAGCTGCAAATATGGTTTTTAATTCTTTGATGACAGTTGCTGCAGTCTTAAAGGATACCTGTTTCAATTCAAACTATTTCGAGTAATAGTCAGCAACAATTTAGTAGCACTCGCCACCATTGTAAGAAAGTCACATCCAATTTTTTTCAAAGGGCCAGTTACAGACATCATCAAGTATCAACAGTTCCTTTGCTTTCTTACTAGAGTATTTTTCACACAATCTACGTTTAGAAACATTTGTCTCAACACAAAAATCCAAATGAGGCCAATAAAAAAAAGATTTAACACGTGCTTTGGTTTTTGCTATACCAAAATAAGGTGAATGCACTTTCTGCAAAATCACATCTCTCGTGACAAGTGGAACGATAACTCTGTAACCTAACAACACCAAACCATTAGCAACACCAATCTAATTGCAAAGCTTGTAGTAAAATTTTACGTGATTAGGAATTTTACTTTTATATGTAGGCCAACCATTTTGATGCAATATAATGAGTTACTGTAGTGTCGGATCCTGTTGTGTTTCTTCCACTATCTGTGCTAGTACTACGTCATAACATTTATGGTGTGTACAACCTCATTTAACAAGCCATAAAGATCACTCGTAACTTCAGTAAAGGTTTGGCTCTACTGATAGCATCTGCTACGTACATTTGCGATCCTCTGACGTACGGTACATTAATACCTTACATGTCTAACTTCAGCCTAATTTTCCGAAGCTTCTGTGAACCAATAGAACTTATTTCTTTTTTCATCAAGGCCACTAGTGTTTGATGATCTGTATGTACTTCAACTTGTCTACCATAAATGTAATAATGAAACTTTGTGCATGGCTAAAAATTCTTTATCAATTTGACCATACTCACACTCAGACCTGGACAAGCTCTGGGATGCCAACATGACAGGTTGTCCCTCCTGCAATAAAACACTACCAATAGCACAGTTTGAGCTGTCTGTCTGTACGACAATTGGTAAACATGGGTCAAAGTTCTGCAGGATTGGTGGGAGTGTCAGATCATGCTTAATCTTTTCCTTACATTTCCCATGAATCCCTGCTTCCCATTTTAACTCAACAAATTCCCTTAACGCACTTGTCAAGTCAGACAAGTTTGGTATCAAATCTCTAAGATAATTAACAACTCCTAGAAATCTTTGCAAACTCTGTCTATCATGTGGTATTTTATAGTCCATGATGGTGGCTATTTTGTCCCTATCAGGATTTAATAAACCCTCAATGATTTGATGACCTAAATATTTAACAATCTCAGGCAAGTATTGAAATTTCCTAACATTGAATTTTATGTTCAGTTCTCTAGCTCTGAGCAATACCTTGTCAAAAACCCTGCCGTGTTCCTGCTTGGATTCAGCAAATATTAAAAATTCATCAGCGTGAATGAACAGACCTTGAATGTCACCAAAATGCGCCTCGGATATTTCTCGAGATGCTTCTGCAGAAATTTCCAACCCAAAAGTTAAAACATTTGAAACAAGAACAACCATAAACAGTAGAGAAAGTGCAATATTTCGTGCTGTCTTCCGTCAATATAATTTGCCAAAATAATTCTTTCAAGTCGAGAACCAAGAAAAATTTTGCCTTGCCTATTTTTGCCTTTAAATTATTCATGGTTGGTATTTCATAATATTTCTTGTTGATTACCTTATTAAAATCCTGTGGGTCCAAACAGATACTTAAAGAGGCATCATCTTTTTCAACTATCACTAAACGATTGACCCATTCAGTTGGTTCATCTACTTTTGAATTTATATCTAAAGTACACAAATTATCAAGTTCATCCTTCAATTTTTCTTTGACCACAAGGGG
Organism: Clitarchus hookeri; assembly: GCA_002778355.1. Lineage (NCBI taxonomy): Eukaryota > Metazoa > Arthropoda > Insecta > Phasmatodea > Phasmatidae > Clitarchus > Clitarchus hookeri. Next base: position 61,749 of record NQII01004730.1, on the reverse strand, counting down.
AACCCTGTGTGGTGGTTTTGATACTGGAACCGAACCTTGCTTTCAAGTTAACGTGGTAATTATTAAGTTTAGGGGCTTTTCTGAAAAACACAAAAAAAATTCAAAATTATGATGTATTTCTACTCTACTAAACACATAGAACACGAATTTACTAGGGGCGTAGCTTTAAAATAAATACAACATATTTAAAAAAAATTGAAAATTGCGAAATGAGCAGTATAGCCAGTTTGTTTACATTCCTGAACGAAACGTCCTAGACCAACAAAAGTTGCATTGATGGGTTCTGCACAGATTACCTTGTTCATATTCAAGAGGGCGTAATGTTAAAATAAGTAAAACCTATTTTAAAAAACTTTTGCGAAATATGTTTGTTTACGTCTATTAACGTCAGAGGAATTATACCAGCCTCCTACCTAGGTGGGTCAATTTACATTCTTTTGGTGTGTTTTACAGTTCCTTTAAATCCCTACAATCCTACATTCGTACTTTAGTGTAAAACCCTACAATCCTACATTCGTACTTTAGTGTAAAACCCTACAATCCTAGGTTAGTGTAAAATCCAAAAAACCTAGGTTAGTGTAAAACCCAACAATCCCAGGTTAGTTTAAAAATGTAAAATAGTGATTCACCCATCGTGAGGTTAGGTGGGCACATATTACGAAATTAGTCTGACATTAACACCCCTAGTATATTCGTGTTCTGCATCATTAGTAGAGTGGAAATATACCATTTTCCATTAATTATTTTTATTTTTAGGTAAAGCCCCTAAATTTAATAATTACCGTTAATTTGTATGGACTTGGAAAACATCCAGAACCCTGAAAAACATAACTGAATTTTGACAAAATTTCACTTTTATCTGCACTATTGTGGACTCCAGTCACCTCGTCGAAGACCTTATCAACACGTTTCTTTTGAATCAGGTCAAGCTGCAAAAATGTAGCAATGCCTAAAATCGGCTGAAAACCATTTGTGGTAACAATAAATTCTGCGAACATTTGTTTAGACCTATGTCGAATTTCCAACAATACAGAACCAAATACTGTTATTTGAGAGCCATTATATGTCTAGAGCACCACATTTGTGTGAGAGATTTGTAGATTACGGCGTTTACACTGCACATTTTCAAAAACACTCATTGGGATCAAATTAACATCAGATTCTGTATCTAGCTTAAAGTTATAATTTTATGCGGTTTTTCAACACCAACTCCTGAGGCCAATTTTATTAGCTATTCTAAGAATAGTAACTGAAAATGTTGTACACACATATTTTATTAAAATATAACAATATAGAATTTGATTTGTTTAGTATCCTAATAACATTTAAACTAGTAACTGTACCGTTCTTGTAATAATACACAGTCTCGAGCAATCCACTTAACCTTTATTAACAACATCTTTACAGGCCGACTCACCGCCAACACATATACACTCTTCCGATTACATGCTGCTAACCTGTCATTCACGTATACCTACACTAATTTTAATGTAATTTTTAATAAACCATGCTAAAGTAATACAAAAATTCCCAGTGCCGTGTGTCACTTAAACTACACCCACATGCCACAAGTGGCACATGTGCCATGGGTTGGCTACCCCTGCTCTAGTGACTCTACTTCTTGGTCACTCATTTTAAACTACTATATTAAAAATATTCAATTTTTAACTGTTTTAAGCAGCTATGGTTTACTTCAAATTACAAAAATTAGTTAACAAAACAGTTAAAATGAAACACTGCATTCAAGGTGAAGTAGATGCAACCACAATTTCCTTCAGTTTTTTTAAGAGAGTGTCTTATAATTTTGTGGAAGCAAGAAAAAAATTTAAGAAATTGGTTTACGTGAGGGAAAAAAATGCAAGTCAGAAAAGTAAGGGAAAATGTAACCCTTACAGAAAATAAACGTAGGGGGTAACAGGTTATAGGCGGTTGTCACAAAGGAGGGCTAGTTGCCCACCTGAGACACACCAGAAGAATGTCTGGGCTGAGGGATGAGACGAGGTGAATCAGTAGTGAAGTAATGCTGGCGAGGGAAATGAGAGCATCCAGACAATAATATCCGCGCATTAAAGCAGTGTCTGCCACAATGCAGATATGAGAATTCCTTCTTGAAAGATTGCAGACTGCCAGGGCCTGGGATCCAGCTAGGTACCTCAGCTGAGGGAGACCACTATAAATATGAGCCTATTGAAAAAATATATCGCTAAGGTGTTTTTATATTATTTCTTCTCATTTGTTCCAGCGTTCCAGGCAACGTCTCCACTGCCGCCCAGCCAAGCACAGGCGAGTGCAAAGCGACAGGAAGAAAAGCTGTCGTTGTTCAACTCGCTGAAGACTCTGCTCACCAACAGGAACTTCTTGCTCCTAATCACCAGCCACGGCATCATGCCGCGCTCCTCCAACGCCATGTCGACGCTGCTGAATCACATGCTGCTTCGCCACTTTGAGGTAAGGGCTTGGTTCGACGCTCCTCTAGTCAATCACACACTGCTAAACACTTGAACATTTTATTTCCATACAACAAGAGCAATTAAAGCGTTATTTTCCAGGGTGTTGGCTTTCCAAACATTACAGTAGCAGTCAAACAGAACGTGTTTCTAATCTACATGTCGAAATTCAAACCACTGTTTCTATGGGCTGATATAAACTACTAAAGAAGCAAAGTGTTTGGAAAACTAATGTGGTGTTTTTTAATTGGAACTTATGTAAACAAAACACCGGCGGGAGTCCGCAACTTCACGAACTGGCGTGATCAGCGAGTTGCACGTCATGAAGGCGAATGGAACTAGCGCCATACGGAGAGTAAGACACCATAAACTCGTAGTACATGGACGTCGCTGGTGGTTCCTGGTTAGTACACATGTGTCAAACTGCATGAACAGTGGGAAATTAGTAATTGGGTAGTAAAGGCTGCCAGAAGTGATGGCCTGTTAATTCCAACAAAACACCAACAGCAGTATTGGCTGTGCAGGGTCTGCACGTGTTTTCATTCATGGTGGCCTGTGTACAGATGGTGGCCACATGACGCTCCAGTTCCGTTCGCCTTCGTGATATGCAACTTGTGCGTGCAGCTAAGTAAAGTTGTCTCTCAGTGCTGTTTTGCAAACTTCTATTAAAATTTAAAAATACTAGTTGAATTTTTTAAAAGTTTTGCTACCAGAATTTATTGAATATATTAGCCCATAAATGCCATGTTTAAATTTCGACATTTATTTTTAAACATCTTGTATATTCTATCATAGTTTATTTCATTCATTAAAGAATTCCGCTTAAAGCATGTAAGTCAGCAGTTACATCGGTATATTGCTGAGTCTCTAGGTGCTAGGGTTTGCCAGGTTCTAAGTTTTTCCCATAAGAGTTACATATTATCCTTCCTTTTTTTTGGCTCACATTTTTTCTTCTCCATTAACCATTTTATTAAATTTTTTCTCACTTCCACAAAATTATAGGATATTATTTTAGCTTATTTATCCTCTGCACCTTGTGTAAGATCCTGACAGTGTGCAACCCACTTTATCTGCTGGAAATTTATCATCCAGTCCCACTAGCCTGGACATTTGTGGCCAGTATTCAGAGTGATCTAACACTGTTTGTCGCTACAGCTAGTTAATGAACCTGCTGCAGAACCAAAACTGATACAAGATGGAGATAATAGTTTGAGGCAGTTAATTTTTCTGGTGAGCCCTCAAATCCTGCCACGCCTGCATAAGGCAAGCTCTACACACCTTAGTTCAGGTTTATTACGTTAACAAGCATGTTATGACTGTATTTGTAGCTATGGGTGTACCCCAAAATGGGCAGACCTGGATAGAGGGGCACAACAAACCGATGGAGAGACTGTTGGAAAGATCTGTATGAGTCACGAGGGGTAAAATATGAAACATTATCTGGATAGAGGTCAGGTGAAAAAAAAAGTTGTTGCTGGTTAGTGAAGATCAGTATTCTGTTAGTTGAATGCAGGTAATATGTATGGTCATGGTGGGAGTCATGCCGCATTGCTGACCAAATATCTCAACTGAGGGGTGGAAGAGTTGACAAAGTACGTAGTGTGTCCTAGCACATGGGCAATCACTTTTCCTTCCATTCTCCATCAGGAGAACTCCTCAGCCAGAACCCATTTCTATCTTTTTCTTCTCAGTGACGTAAGAACACACACAGTAGTCTTACTGCCATGCGTAGCAGCGACAGTGCATACGTCTCTAAGGGCCCTCCCAATGCTATAGTATTTGTTAATGGAAAATCAGTGAAGTCAGCGTGTTTTGTGTGTTCAAAAAGCTACCAGTGATGTGTCTGACATCTCAAGTTAAGATGACATACATGCAAAGTGTACGCTGTACTCATAGCCTCCTATACTATGTTCTGCTGTGCGGTGCCTGGCAAGTGTTGTGATTACAACTAAACCATTTTATATGTGTTTCTGGCAATAATGAAACATCATCTTCAACCTAGGGTGGAGGAGGGGGGCAACCCATACGACAATTTTTGTTTCTTTTAGAAATTTCATTTTGGTGCAGTCAAACGCTAAATTACATGCTGCATAAAGCTAGAGAAAAGTCTGTAGCCCAGAAGCAAAGATGTATGTAAGTATCAGAAATGTATTATAACAATTCATTTTAGGCTGTTCACGGTAGACTGAGCACTTTTGAATGCCTTGCTGAAGATCTGCTTGTATGCACACTGTGTATTATCCCGCCTTATGTAAAATTTACACTGCCTTAGACCTTGTCTATTTATTCATGCATCGGTCAAGTGAAACTGTAAAATTATTACAAAAGTAAATATTTTACAAACCTGCTAATTTTTACATTTGGATGCATGTAAAAAAAAAAACAGAGAAAGCGAAAGAAATAATTTGAGTTATCACAAATGGTTAATTCACTTTCAACGTTAAAACATAGAACTGCTTTTCCTCCATCGTTACCAACTTTACTGGGCTCATGTCACTCACTGCGACCATTAAAATATATGCAGGTAGGAGCAGTGACTTTTTTTTATGGTTGATTTCATAAGTGCCCACTTTATCGTGAACAGCCTTTAGAAATTGTATACCATTTATGTATCAGTGCAGCTTGTGAACAGAAATTAACTTGGCTGCCCATTTTCTCTCATTCTGTGGCTGTAGGGGCAATGTATAACCTGCTCCTCTTAGTAGTTATGCCATTGGTTCCTGGTCTATGATTAATCAATTGTGTAACTGTGAAAATGTTCTCTCTTTTAAGGGCGCTGCCGACTTGGAGCTTTTTAGAGCCTTTGAGGATCAGGGAGCGATAAGGATGGCGCTGACACGCACGCATGTTGCCCCATCACTCCTACATGCAAGGCGCTAAATTGGTGTACAGTTTCCATGTGCTCCATACACCTATGGGACTTTAAGCGGTGATTCAATTTTATTGCTGAAAAGTCTGAAGCAAAGGTTAGTTTAGTGCAGGTCCCTATAATAGTTTTGCATGTTTCGAACCAGTATATTATGAGCTATAGCAGTGTGAAAAAAGCCATTTTTAGCAATGTTGGAGGGCTTATAAATAGTTTTTATAATGTGAATGATGTCTTTAGAATATTATTTGTATCTCGTCTGAAGTGCGTTTTCTTTTTGTGCATCAGTTTAATTGGAACACATTTAGTGGTTTCACAAAAAAAAAAGTGGATTTCGAACACTGCAACGCAATTCAAGCGACAGGTAGGAGGCGCCCTTGATGGGAGTACATTTTCTACTATAGGCTATTAACAGTAAAGTGAGCACTTTTTGAAGCCCTCTCATTTGGATTAATGCTCAATAAATAGCCTTACACATTAATTTTTGAGTCGGGTGTTATATACACACAGTGTTTATTAGTTATATGACAATACTTACTTTAAAAGGTGCTTAAGGAATAAAAAATGGCTGATAGGAAAAAAGTAACTTAGGGTCTCAAAAGTGCTCACTTTAGAGTGAACATTTTATAGCAGTGTTACAGAGAGTTCAATTATCAACGGACATATCACTGTAGCCACTGTCAAATCTGTCTGTTTTATAATGGTAAGAAGTTCAGTGTTATAATGTTCCAAGGTGAACATTTTAATTCCAGTTACAAATTGGAAAAAGTAAGATCAGAACATTGTTCCCATCTCTAAGGTACGTGGACTACAGATGAGATGAGAGAAGTCTGCCCTGCATAAGGGACAAGTATGGTGCCAACCAACCTGGAGAATGATTGAGGTAAAATGAGGCATTGGTGTAGCGAGAACTAAGGTTCATATTGGCCAAAAGGGAGCAACCCCATTAAATGCATCAGTCACTGGCTATATCCGTCATGTCTCCCGCATAAGAAAATTTGGACTAAGATAAACAGGAGTTGAACCCAGGTTGTTGTCGCTAATCAAATAGCTACTGATGCTCCAGGCCAATTAAAAGTTCATAAATAATATTTTATATTTATTGAAGATTTTGTAACTGTTATTTAAATGGAGCAACTCAGACTACAGAGTCGATGAATTAATACACACAAAATGTGTAACTTCCTTGTTAGAACTCGGAAACTGATGGCCGTATTGGATTCTCAACGGTTTTATCAGGATTATGTGGATCACTCCTTGGCGGCATTGTCCTGGACAAGACTTGTAAATTCAAGTAAGTGTTATCACAACATAATATTTTTCAACCTGAGGAAGTGTTGCTATCCTTTCCACTTATCAACATCACACTATGGACATCTCCGAGTTCTCTTAGATATTGACTCATGTAGACAGTGACTCATTTGTAGACAAACATGTTATGCTGAATACCAAAAATCATTTTAATGTCATTGTATATTTGTGGTGTATTTATAATGAGAAATATCCACTAGTATTTCAGTACCATAAAATGAAATAAATAAATAGCATTTACATTACCACCACGTTTATGAATAACGTTCCCGGAAAAAAAACCTGAAGGTTGGGAACAGCCATCCTGCAGTTTAGTTTTACATAGTAACTTAACAAAACATTTGGTCAGTGTCTGCAATTTACATACAGTATATTTAGCCTCATTTTGTAATGTCACTCTTGTGGTGTAGGGCTGAAGAAAGTATACAGAATGCGGCTGAATTCGACTGTCAAAATTTGTGAGGTGATTACTTTTGCAAAATCAAGTGGGGAAATTATAGGACACTTTATATCTACACTTAAAATTAAGGGAACAATAAACCCTTAAAAATTGAGTTTTTAAACAGCATTTTTGCAAAATATCAGAGACTAAGTGAAATTAAATTGCAATTCTCCAAACATTGTTTTATGTTATTCATATCTTCAATTATCTCATTAATACCTCTCACTATAATGAAAATACCTAACACATGTGGGGTCCTTCTTATTGCGTACATTTTTTTATCGTCAGGATTTATGAACATTTGGTTCCGGTTGATCGAGCAGTACACCCTAATTAACAAAAAAAAAACCCCTCTTGTTGCAACTGCCACGACCTACAATTTTTTGTATAAAACGTACATAAGGCTTTGGCTGCAGTGATACAGTTCCAGGTACATAAGCAGTACTAAAACTTCCTGCAGTGAATTGCACACCGCCGACTGTTGCCAGAAACAAACGGGCAGCTTCATTATGGTAAGCATATTAATGTATGTTCATGGTAAAGTGAGCACTTTTGAAGCCCTAATCACTTTTTTCCTATCAACCACTTTTTATCCTTCCACGGTTAAAAAAAAAAAAATACTGCCATGTAAGTAATAAACACAGTGTGTATGTTACACTGCAGTCGGTGGAACATACGCACTGTGGCGGCGACGTTACCGTCAGATATAAGTTCCTTTGGTGCCTTACAATGACACTGGCTATAACTCACTGAGGGGGTGTTTTAATTATCTTTTTCCTGGTGGTAACCCTGCTGCGGTATAGGATGGTGCATGTAGCCCTTCGAAACTGCACGAAGTCGCGTGTGGTGATACTGCTCTATGCACAGTCGGTTTTGACAGAGGAACTGTTACCAGGGGGTTTATTCTAAGTTTTCATTCAGACAAAAAAAAAAGTAGCATCAAAACAATTTTCCATTCCCGCCTACTATTTGGTATTCTAAGCTTAAAACTAAGGTAGTGTGACGTCACGAGTCGGTGAGGATACAGTGGAAGCCTACGAACTTGCCACGAGGTGTTGGAAGGGTATAATTTTGTCTGCAGGACGTCGGTTCAACATGGCGAGCATGCGGCGGAGGTTATTGTTAAATGCGGCGGGAGAGGAAGCTTTTGCGGGATAACAACCCCTTTGACATGGAAAACGGAGCATTCATGAAAAATTTTCGTTTTTTGAGGACGGTCGCAATGCAGCTATGCAACGACCTCGATGAACCACTGCAAAGAAATTAATTAATTGGGCTTTTGGTTAAAAAGAAGGTGAGTTCTTACATAACGTGCATATTTTTTTACAGTGTGAGGTTGAGTCCAGTATTTTAACCCACAAATTTGAATTTTAACATTTAAGTTTTATCTACCCAAATTAAAGGAAGTTATGTTAATGTAGTGATGTTTTAATTGTAGAGTGAAAATTGAGTGAAACGAGTGCGCATGTCAACAATGACGTAACAGATTTTGTTTTCCAACAGTGAACAACTTGTTACTAACAACTCAAAAACTCTTACCTGATTGAGGTTAGAACACTGTTTACGTAGTGATGTGCTCTTACGATATTGTTACACGTCGTCTCTAATTAAGGTACAACGCCTGTAGAATTTCATAAGTTTTTTAAAATATAAAAACTTAGCTACCAACTGCACAGCATAGCAGTACGAACTTCTGATCTATTTTCCCGTTTGTTGTGTACATGACGCAAATTAAATATAAGTATTTTCTGAGCTGAAATCCTCCAGCATTGGCCACTTATGTTGTGTTTGTGGCTCTCCATAAAATCTAAAATGATTGACTGCTGGGGTTCCGTTATACGTCCATGGCGAGACATTCTTCAAATTAATTACAAGGATGAATGATATAATAACCACGAAAGAAACACACTGTGATGTCGGGAAGAGCAAAATAAACACGACTCCCGCCCAATAAATAGTCGCCGATCAGCGTTGCCACCAACGATGATTGCTCATATTCCCCTTGAAATTTGAGACAACTACATATGATTTGTAGCTCATATATAACAAATATTTCAAGCATTTGTAGTTAACGGCAAACAGTAAATATTATTATTATTTTCAATTTGGTTCTAAATACAATTTTTCTACACATTCCTGCAATTCCGATACAAATATTGTTGGTTACATTTTTCTTGTAGATTGCCGATCATGCAAGCAGACAACAAGGCTTGGGTAGCATAGGTTGATATAGTCGTTAAAGCCGAAGATACCCGAATGTGCTTGCCCTCAAAACTACTCAATACTCTGAATACCATTTTCATGACTACTTTATTTTCGTTGGCTGTGAGACAGTAGGTACGTGGCGACGTTGGCAGTTCCCAACGAAACTTAGAATAAGC
>NQII01004730.1:0-44243 GCA_002778355.1 Clitarchus hookeri | reverse complement strand
ACATTCTCTCAGGGGAGGCTGGAAGTGGAAGTTTCCTTGTGTGCGGGTTGCGTCACTGCCGTGAGCTTAGGGGCAGTGCTGGGCTTCGTTGCTGGTTTCTGTCGCACGCGGGGGTTATTACAAGACACGTGATGTCGGACATAACGGCGTAGACGGCTCCGGCTGCCGTGTCCTAAGGTNTTCTCTCAGGGGAGGCTGGAAGTGGAAGTTTCCTTGTGTGCGGGTTGCGTCACTGCCGTGAGCTTAGGGGCAGTGCTGGGCTTCGTTGCTGGCTTCTGTCGCACGCGGGGGTTATTACAAGACACGTGATGTCGGACATAACGGCGTAGACGGCTCCGGCTGCCGTGTCCTAAGGGGCCCCTTTGCCAAGTGGTGTGCAGAGGTCGACTCTGGAAGCAAGTCATCCTGGGTTCAAACCCCGCTTTGGGTGACGTGACGTGACGTCACGTGATCAGGTGGGGTCGTAAATTATTATTATTATGCCAGTACACATCACGCGTCAAATAATATTAAAAATTTTCTATCTGCATCTGTAGTGAAGGAATTAAAAATTGGTTTCCTCCCCATAGTAATTTTCTTTTTTACACGTGACATAATATGCAGTTACTTCCTTCTGGCAGAAAAACTTTGGTTGGCTATTCTGACTTTTGCAATAATATTCATTTGTGCTTGTGGGAAAGGTAAGTGCTGTGTGGATAGAGTTCTGTATTTTCTACTAGATACATATAGTATTTTCATTTAAAATTTAAAAAAATTATATAAGCGTCATTACAAACAAAATATTTGCAGGTTCTTCTTGGTGAGCTACCAACCAATTGGTTTGGAGTTTGCGGCAGAACTGACGTATCCGATGCCCGAGGGCACGTCGTCAGGCCAACTTATCATGACGTCGTAGATCTTTGGGGTGATGCTGATGCTGCTGTCAGGTACCCTGCTTGCGTCATACGGGGACATTGTGACCAACCTCACCCTGTGCGGAATGCTGGTGTTTGCGTTTATCACCATACTGCTGGTAAGTTAGGTAGGCGGGACCTTCGGCGCCAGGCAGCTGGCCATTCAGCACAGCCTGCAGAGCTCAAAGTCATCAATGCCAAGTCGTGAAGGACTAAGCAGTAAACACATCTATTTTTCCACAGTGCATAAAATCATTAAATAAATATGAAATGTACAGTTCCCAGCAAAAAGTGACATGTCTAACGGCATGATCGAAAAAAATAAGTAAACTATGGTTTTATTGCACAATATGCTGAAGGTGATCTAGTCAGTAACCACAAGCTTAACGAGTTGATGGGTTTGACATGTCAAAACAGTTGCTTAAGTTGGCATAATGTATTTCATATGGCATTTTAAAAGTGAAATATTGTTGCATGCTGTTTACAGTAAAGTGAGAACTTTTGAAANATAATGTATTTCATATGGCATTTTAAAAGTGAAATATTGTTGCATGCTGTTTACAGTAAAGTGAGAACTTTTGAAAGCACTGCTTAATTTATATTTTCAGCCAATTTTCCACAGTGGATAAATGTAAACATTACCACATGCTTCACTTTACACACACATTATACTGTTAGCACTACAACTGCTGGCAGGTGAATTTACGGGAAGCGGGTGAGACCGGTGAAGGGAGAGGTATCTTGTGCATGCAGCCTGACGCTGTGCTGATAATATTACTCTCTATGATCAGTTGTGCATTTGCTAGTGCGTGCAGAATATTTTTGTAATATTTGTACACAGCCGGGCTATCACTGACACCAACTGCCGTCAGCTGAGCCATGCTGACTGGCCCAGACACGGGCATCTAGGGAGGTGGGCAGTCAGCACTTGTGGTGCTTACAAGTCAAGGTCAAGTCAGGTGTTCTCTGACCAAACCCACCAGAACCCCTTAGATAGGGTGATGTGTTACGAACACCAACCGCCACACATCAAATTGAAATGTAATTGTTTAGTTCTCAATCACATCAAAATGTACCTGAATTATCATTATCCATCCTATGATTAATGAATCAAATATATCTGTTTTGGTCTCTTCTAACATCCCTAGAAGTTTGATAAATCCAGTTTATAGAGACGTGGGTAATGGAGAGAGAATGTGTGTCAATTGTTGTGTGTATTGTGGTGCAAATAAGGTACACAATATTGATGTGTGGTTTTGGTGTTTCGGATGTCTTGGGTAAACCATAAACTTGAAACTGAATACTTGTTCACTGAAACTAAAAAAATATGTGTAGCATAGAGCCGTCACATATACCATGTACTTACACAGGACACAAATCATGATTGTAAATATTAGTGTTCAGCGCACATGAAAATCGAAGACATTTGTAACACAACTCCAGAAAAACACTTCAAATAAATAAGTTATCATGGTACACTTTAGGTTTTCTTGTGTGTTCAGTAATAAATAACATTAAACTTTGTACGTAAAACTTAAAATTTATTTTTCTTTACAAATCTGCAAGTTACCAAATAACTTTGAGAATTGTAAATTGAAACTTTAAAATTGGTTTAAGTCAAATTAGAATAAATAGTTCCCAGGAACCACTTCAGAAACGTAAAATATAAATATAACAACATCAGTTTAAATCACAGTTCATGTTGAGTCTTTAATGCGAGAATGATTCATGTACCATATGTAATTTGAAACTGCATAATAAAATTTAAATAATGGAATGAATTAAAACATTAAATTAATAATTATTTTCGACTCCATCAAATGTGTTACTGTGAATGAAATTGGTTATATGTAATTAGGGTTGTGCGAATGCAACTTTTCTTCTCACAAAATGAAAATGAAAGATATGTTATGAATTTTGTGAAACTGAAATGAATACGAAAAATGATTTCATAACAATTCAGTCTTAATAAGAGTTCAATAAATTTCATAATATTTTAGAGAGTTATTGATAATAACAAATTTGTTGTAAAACAAAACCAAAAAAATTTAAGATAAGGAGTATTTGCCACAGAGTTTCTTGCCTAAATTAAAATTTTTGTTTGTGTTGTTATTTTAGTTATAAAATAATTAAAACAAACAAGATCATTTACAGGCAAAAATTTTCTTTGCTGGTGCACTAAATAAACATTTTTTAAACACCTGAATATTTATCAAAATAGAGAATTGCCATTTTATTACAACTTTCGGCAACCAAATTTATTACCAAAACAAAACTGAAAGTTGTCATTTTTGTTTTGGTATACTGTATATTCACACAACCCTATACGTAATTTAAGTTACAGTTTGCTTATGTTCTCAGCCAGAACGGAATTAGTTTTAAGTGCAAACCATGCAATTTTATCAGTAGCAAATGACAACGAAAAAATTAATTGAACTTCACTGAAGATGTTAACCAATGAGAAAAAAGTGTTCTAATCTTACATTAGTAAAACTTTTCCCTTTTATAAATGAGATGATGTTAAATTTCAGTTGATATTTTATTATTTTAGTACAAAGTGGAACTTGGTAACACTGCTCGAGTTAAAGACTGAAGTTAAATTTTTGTAGTCACGTTTGACTTCTGTGGAAAGCAGCATACTCATTTGCACTCGGTTAATGTGACATGTTTAAGTCATAACTTCAAAAATTATGATTTCTGACTTTCAATAACCGCCCTCTTCTCAGTTGTCAGGTGTAAAACTGTAGTCATTTGCTGTGTCTTTCACAATAAACTGTTATATGCATACAAGATATGCACTAACGTAAATGGAAAATCTTTTAAGTGGATCTGAAACGTAGTTTAACTTTTACCAGATAAAACCTTAATCAATTTTAAACAATTTTGACAAAAACCAACCAAATTTAATAATTTTTTTTGGCAACATGTGTATTAATACTTTTTTTTGGGCCAAAAAAATATATGTTTGGAATTTACAATCCTTGGTATTTTGAATTGAAAAAACACAAGTTGCAGAAGTGATAATTTATCGCTGATAAACGACAGCTGTAAATCTCACTTGGAACTGTTGTCTCCTCACAGTGACAAAGTTGCAGGTAACGGCAGTGGTTGACCACATCAGTATTCTAGTTGGATGGCCGCCGTCATGCAGCCGACAGCCGCAACCATCCAGAGACCAGAGTTCCGATACGTTCTGACTTGGATGTTGAGACTGAAGGTGAGGTAGGCTGTGTTTCATATGCTTTGCATGCCCTGATTGCAAACTTGAGACTCGCTAATGCTGTACCAGGTTGTTGGGAAAGAAATGGGTGAAATGCACATTGTGTGCATCCAAATATTACTTTCTCCTGTTGTACAGTACCTTTGAAACCTCTGTAATACCATCTCAAGGGACCTGACTTTCTGCAGTTCGTAATGACAAGTGTTTGTAAAGACACAGGTTAAGAACACACAATTTTGTTGTGGATACAGCAGTTGCAGTGTTACCACATGTGCTTTTGTACCCATAAAATATTCACAGGCCGCCATTTTGCTTTGAGACACGTCGCAGGCAAACAATGTAGGGTTTGCGCATGCAGTAAGTTGCCAGATGTTACTCCACTGGACCATCTCTTACGCAATTCAAAAATTAATTTCAGCACGAAGGTTTACGAGCTTGTGGTTGTTATCTGTGATGGAGAAACAAAGATGTAATGTAAATAAACGGTTTGTAGATTTTTTGCAAGGCGTTCATAGCGGGAATATAACAAATTTTGTGATGCAATTTCAGGGAAAGCATTAAATTACTTCATAAGGCACAAAAATGGGACCTGAAGAAAACGGTGCAAACAGTGGGAAAAATGTAAATACCGAGAACGTAAATAAGAGGTTTCTCTGTACTTTAAAATGGGGATTTCTAACGTTTTTATTGTTATGGCACCCTTGTTACAGTTTTAGCAGTAACAATAGTTTCTAGTACATTAAAGTATACAATCAATTTAAATATGTGAAACAATTTAAATAATTTAGTTTGAATAGAAACATAAATAATGTGTTACTGCTCTCAACAAAAATACAAATAAACTTGTACAGCATGCTTAAGGTGGATTTACATAGCCTGTTGCGTACATCCGTCAGTCAGCTCATTGCTGCAAACAAGCAGAAACAATACTGTTCAGAAATGGTAAAAATTCTCTATTAAAAGTGAAAATTATTTGTGGTATTGTGCATGTAAATACACAAAATGCAAGTCGAAGTACATCCTGTTTAACAACATCCGTACTGAACCCTCCAATATTCCTAAATATCTTCCTAGGAAAGTATCTTCTCCTTCTGTAGTGTCTTCGTGGCATGTTGAATCTCTATTGCTGGTTCTTGGTTATTAGTGCGCGCATATGACCTTGGACCACCCTATACACAGGCGGGAAGCACTTATACATGGGAAGTGGGGTATTGCTAGGACGGGCGACAGTAAGGTTAAATGAAAGTAAAGTTATGTTAACCTAAAATCAAAACTACTTCTCTTATTTCTGTCAAACAAAAGACAGAACTAAACAAAGCACTGCACGTACTACACAGCCTTATAATGTACTCGGAATGAAAGGGTATCAAAAAGGAAAAGTTTAGAAGACTGTAATTTCATCCGTCTGTTTCACTGTACCATGTCTATATTTTCAGCTTATGAGTACAGTTCTTACATTTTAAAAAGAAAGTGTAGGCACAGATATNTCACTGTACCATGTCTATATTTTCAGCTTATGAGTACAGTTCTTACATTTTAAAAAGAAAGTGTAGGCACAGATATCGTGACGTCAGAATAATAAAAGGTATATTAGATGCACAAAACATAAGAAACAATGAGATAAGCAAGTTTTTTTTTAAATATTTTTTTTTGTTTCCAAACACTATATTTGAGTCCTCAAATATAGTGTTAAGAAACGTGGTGGAATGCGAAAAATGCAGGTTTGCCGGCCGGTAGTGCGGCGTTCTGCCCACAGCTGCTCGAGGAGCCTAGCATTGTCGGGTTGTGACTAGTGTGCTTGCTTTAGGTCTACTCTGACCATACTGCTTGTTATCTGACATTTATAAACCGGAAAAAGTGTTTGTTGAATACTGAAACGTGGTTTGGAATNGTGACCATACTGCTTGTTATCTGACATTTATAAACCGGAAAAAGTGTTTGTTGAATACTGAAACGTGGTTTGGAATCCGGAAATATATGTAACCTTCTTTCTCAACATTACATTTTTTTTTTAATAATGTAGTTAAATTTATCACAGGCATAAAGCATGGTGCGCGACAACACAGTAAGCTCACTGCAGTTGCCTTCATTACAATTTTGTATTTAAAAATTTAAATTTCNTCACTGTACCATGTCTATATTTTCAGCTTATGAGTACAGTTCTTACATTTTAAAAAGAAAGTGTAGGCACAGATATTGTGACGTCAGAATAATAAAAGGTATATTAGGTGCACAAAACATAAGAAACAATGAGATAAGCAAGTTTTTTTTAAAATATTTTTTTTTGTTTCCAAACACTATATTTGAGTCCTCAAATATAGTGTTAAGAAACGTGGTGGAATGCGAAAAATGCAGGTTTGCCGGCCGGTAGTGCGGCGTTCTGCCCGCAGCTGCTCGAGGAGCCTAGCATTGTCGGGTTGTGACTAGTGTGCTTGCTTTAGGTCTACTGNTGAGTCCTCAAATATAGTGTTAAGAAACGTGGTGGAATGCGAAAAATGCAGGTTTGCCGGCCGGTAGTGCGGCGTTCTGCCCGCAGCTGCTCGAGGAGCCTAGCATTGTCGGGTTGTGACTAGTGTGCTTGCTTTAGGTCTACTGTGACCATACTGCTTGTTATCTGACATTTATAAACCGGAAAAAGTGTTTGTTGAATACTGAAACGTGGTTTGGAATCCGGAAATATATGTAACCTTCTTTCTCAACATTACATTTTTTTTTTAATAATGTAGTTAAATTTATCACAGGCATAAAGCATGGTGCGCGACAACACAGTAAGCTCACTGCAGTTGCCTTCATTACAATTTTGTATTTAAAAATTTAAATTTCTAACTTTGAATCTAAGCAATTGTAAACATAAACACAGATGATAATAATACGTACTACCTCAATAAAACGTACAAACAAATAAGTTTTAACATGTGATGTAGGCCTACTATCACTTTGAAGTTCATGACTGTGCTATATGAGACATGTTCTTATCTTTGTAATTTTACACCTCTTATTTCAGGTTCCACAAAACAGTGGGAATTTAAGTAATCAAGTACCATATCCATATCTACTCGTCGCAGATTGTCCGAATGCCCTTTCACAAAGTTGCCTTCCATTTCAGTGCTGCGTGTTTGCAACGTGCCGTGGTTGGCCGCCGGCGTATGACTAGTGACGTCAAACAAATGAGAGAGCATTCTGCATTTATGTGACAGCGGCCACAAAAGTTACTATTTTAAAACTAAAATAACTTTGTGAAAACTGATTTTTATGCAAAAACGGCTCTTTTTTATTTTCATACGCATATGCAAATGTGTTTGTATCATTTTCAACTATATTTGCATGTTGCCTATTCAAACCACCAAAAGGTAAGATANCGCCGGCGTATGACTAGTGACGTCAAACAAATGAGAGAGCATTCTGCATTTATGTGACAGCGGCCACAAAAGTTACTGTTTTAAAACTAAAATAACTTTGTGAAATCTGATTTTTATGCAAAAACGGCTCTTTTTTATTTTTATACGCATATGCAAATGTGTTTGTATCATTTTCAACTATATTTGCATGTTGCCTATTCAAACCACCAAAAGGTAAGATTGTAAAAATTAATTTTACTATCAATACGGGACTTGCAACTAATGTCTCAGTCTAATTATTGACAGGTAAATGCAGAAATTAATAGAAAATGTTAAGGTCGCCCAGCATATCTGCAAGGAGCAGCCACGTTCAGAATGTGGGCTTTTGTGTCACCCACGACGGCAATGATCCTTCCACAGGTTTACCTACACAAACCTTGTTACAACCTTTACATCCTCTAAATGATCACATGTGGCCATTTTTCNCTAAATGATCACGTGTGGCCATTTTTTCTGCAACATCAACGGCTCAGTATGTGAGCCGTCGCTCACTGGTCCGAAGACCTCACAAAATCATTCAATTGGTAGTAGCGACGGGCAGTGTGTGCGAAGGGCAAGGACGTAATCAACGCGAGCTTATGACTCGTACTTATTGGGAATTCCTCGTTCACGTGGGACAGTTGCGAGCCCCAATCCCTAGCACAAATATGGTTCAATGGGTTACCCAGCTCTTTCAGGCTAGGACACGCTGATTCCTTCAATGCAGCGTGTGCGCGGCACAGAATATCTAAGGGCATCGCAGACCTGTTATTGCTCAATCTCGTGCGGCTAGAAGCCGCCTGTCGTAAGAAGATAATTTATCGCCGGTAGCGATGAAGTGAATAATGTATTTCAAAGTAGGCTGTGGTTGAAACATTGGTGTATGTTACTACACAGGCAGGTTTTCAACAGTCATTCTGTAGTCACGGGACATTATTTTGAAGGTATTGGTTATTCCATGGCTTGGATAGTGGTCTTTGGGTCAGTGTAGGACAATGTACAACTGGTCAGGTTAATAAATATTATGAATGTGAAAGATCAAAACAGGCAGTGAGTGACACATACAATAAAGAAAAAATGATTTATAGTATCATTTATTTAACTGCTGCTTTTTTTACAGAGGCCAAATCAGTAATAAACAATTTAAAGCTATAATAATTTTTTTTACATATCCTGTACATATTATTAACACTATCTGTACTAAATAACCTTGCAAGATGTACATCACATTACAATATATAAGTCACTGTAGGTGATTATACAACAAATTTACATTGAAAAATGTTTTGGGTAGAAACTGGTTACAAATATATCACAGGACACATGCGCCAAGTTCCTCTGAACATGCAACTCTGTTGCCAATACTCATAAGATTTGTGCGCTTTGTGATGAATACACATGCTTAACGATGTGTAAGAGTAAACAGTATCAAAAGAGTAGGATATTATTGTGAAAAAATATAGCTAATGAAAAGCATACATATACATCAAAATTGTGCTCTCAAAATAGTAAATATATTTCATCTATTAAAAGATGTAATATTTGGAGAAATGTTTTCTGGCATGAGGATGCTGTTTGAACTGGCAGGCATGCATGCATAATCCAATATGCCCAAGGGATTTTAAACTATATTGGTGTTCTTCAAAACATTTTCACAAGTTTTAAATTATATTATTCANTTTCTGGCATGAGGATGCTGTTTGAACTGGCAGGCATGCATGCATAATCCAATATGCCCAAGGGATTTTAAACTATACTGGTGTTCTTCAAACATTTTCACAAGTTTTAAATGATATTATTCGCACACACTCCCAGAACAGAAAAGTGTCGCACAGGAGGTGGGACCCCACACACAACTAGTGTTTCTTAAAATACCATCCATAACGGAGTTCATATCACACGTTGATCAGTTTCGAGTGCCGAAATTCAGAAACAATAAAATGGATGTTAATATAAATGAAAATTTTAGACTTCACGCATGCATGGACACTCATTCATAGGTTTGCTAATATCACTTGTACTTATACAATACTATCAGAATACATTTCCTTGTAGTTAGTTTCCAAACACAACAGTTCTAGCTGATGTTTAATCTGCCAAGTAAATTACATTTTTGCTAAGGTCACTTTAGTTTTATATAATTCCATGTGTGTTGGTAGATATCGGTAAACACTTAATAAAAATACAACTATTTGGCATGACCCAAGTATTGTTTCTTAGCACTTGAAAACCTAACTTGTAAAACACTTGAATCTAACATTTGGAATCATTTTTATCTGCGTAGGTGTTTCACCAATTTCTGCAATATATTTATATTGTAACATCAAAATCACGTGATGTACATCTGGAGAGAAACTGTTTATCACAATTCACATGTAAAACCTAAAGTAAGATAATTTTGCTCTTAACCCTTCCATGCCAAATTTGTTAACAATTCGTCTAAATCTACAGTTATAGTCAAATAAAAATGTGATGGTTCGTCAACATAATTTTTGCATTTNTTGTTAACAATTCGTCTAAATCTACAGTTATAGTCAAATAAAAATGTGATGGTTCGTCAACATAATTTTTGCATTTGGAATGCAAAATTAACAAATCTGTTATTTATAAACAAAAACTAATGTGAAAACTTTGACACAAAGAATAATTAAATAATAATCTCTCTTTCTTCTTCTTCTACACAAAAGAATAATTAAATAATATTCTATTAACATAATACTAGTCGTAGTCAGAATTCCTAGCACATTGTCTGTACAGTTGGTAAACCTGCTGCCTGCCCCATTCCTACCCCTTGATGGTATGTTTTGTGTGTGCGAGTCTGACGCTTGGTACAAGCGAACGTGCATGTGTGTGTGGGGTTTGCGGAGATCACTAGCTCATGGACATGCACTCCACTGAGTCTGACAGGCGTACATGATATGTTTCAATATTCGTTGGTAACTGGCTTGCCCCACTGCGCTGCAGTGAGGGCTAGTTGCGTGTCAGCATGCCGTTTATCATGATGTTGGCGAGGGCGTTGCGTCTCTTCCTCCACGCACCCAGGCCCTGCGCATGGTACTGCAGCTGTCTGAACCAAGCCTTTGTTCGCTCCCCGTCTTCAGCCTGTGCGCAGGAAAAGACATACTCATCATGCCCCCACTTTCACATTACAGTATTGTAGTATACTTTTAAGTTATCACTATCATTAAGATGACAAAACTGGACCTCAGGGTTCTGGGTTTGAATCCAAGGCAACCCATGAATGCATGTGTGGTTTTNTTCTGGGTTTGAATCCAAGGCAACCCATGAATGCATGTGTGGTTTTATGTGTAAGTTTGGGTTAGTTTAGTATTTAACTTAGAAACTGGAATGTTTAAAGATTAATTTTAACCACCATTATAGCAAAGTGTGAACCATTTAAAGTCTTTTTAGTCTTGTACGCAGTTACTGTTGATATTGGTTATCAATGTAAAATCTCATTAGGTAAAGATATTTAAATTGTGGTTATGGAATTGTGTTTCNCACTGTTGATATTGGTTATCAATGTAAAATCTCATTAGGTAAAGATATTTAAATTGTGGTTATGGAATTGTGTTTCTTGTACGTATTCTCACTATGAAAGAAAATAATTATTTTTGTTATCCGCTAGGTAAGGTGGTTACATTCAGTCAGATGGTAAGCCATTGCTTTCAGATATGGGTGGGTGGCTCCCCAAGAGGTTTGCCTTAGCTCCCCAGACTGATGCGACCTTCTCAAAGGTGTGTTCCCCAATTAAACATAATCTTAGAATAGTAGGGTTCCCTAGATGGATTAATGATATTGGAAATGTAGGGTAACCTAGACAGACATATAGTGCAGAAGTAGAGTTCCATATATGTATGTCCAATGGCAAAGTTGGGTTCCATAGACAAACATAACCTAGACAAATTTGGGAAAAAAATAATTTGGTGTCTGGCAGGTTTTAAAACATTTAAAACATAATTTTCAAGGTACCCATTTATAATAGGTAGCTTGTTCCCATGCTAATCTCCTAACATGTCACTACGTACCTTGAAAATGAAAGTGTCCTTGGAAGCTAGCTCTTGGACCTCGAAATAATCCTCCCAGTCTGCCTCACAGCACACAATGCACTTGTCCAGGTACAATGGTTCCTGCAACAACACCCACCAGCTCAAAAGATCGAAAGGATCCATCCCTCCCTCCATCCATCCATCCATCCCTCCATCCCTCCATCCATCCATCCTTCCATCCNTCCCTCCATCCATCCATCCATCCCTCCCTCCATCCATCCATCCATCCATCCATCCATCCATCCATCCTATAACCAAAAAGTGCTTGGATAAAATGGAGACCTACAGCATTATCTAAGGTTTATTTTCTTATGTTCTCATAGAGCAAGCAACACTGCATCATACCCTGATGAGAGTGTAGCGTCCGCCCTTCTCCTTCAGCAGCAGAAGAGTCGCTTCCCTCACGCCCGTCTTCCTTGGGAACAGCAGCGCTTCATCCCCTGGGTCAGCCTTGTGCTCTTCCAAAGGCTGCAACATCACAACATGTCGACTTCAGCATATCAGAAAATCTGTGTGTCGACAGGAGTACAACACAACTAGTTGCATAGTGTATGTCCATTCACGGTTACTTCCAACTTTTCTGAAGCACTGCTGAAGGTCTAATTCCAGGATATTCCTCNCATAGTGTATGTCCATTCACGGTTACTTCCAACTTTTCTGAAGCACTGCTGAAGGTCTAATTCCAGGATATTCCTCTGCCCGATGGAAACTAAGCTTAACCAAGTCTAGATAATTACACCAATGAAACTACGCACTGCATTCATCCGCACTCTGTGTAATAATATTTTGCATAAGAACTTTTTCTTACTACGCATTAATAACGCCTGTTTTTTCACTGTTTTTATTCATATTAATTGTAATTGAAATATAATTTATATTAAAAATGTAAGTTTATAATTTTAATTGAGCCATAAAGAAGGTACTTTTACATTAACAGAAGTATAAAACTCTTGTGAAACATAGGATATTGAGGAAATAACCAGACATCTTATACATGGTGTGATTTTTCAAAGGTTAGATTCAAAAAGTGTGAAGAAATCGCGAATAGACTATATTTTAAGTAACAATGCCTAATGATGCAGGTGGAATGGAAAGATTTGGGCTGCTTTTAACCTCAAGGTCTTCAGAGCCGATGAGGGTGAAACAAAGTGATGATGGGAGAAATGAGAGATTCCCAAGAAAACCCGCCGACAAGCGACGTCGTCCGGCACGATTCCCACTTGTGAAAATCCGGGAGCGACACCATCGGTTATCAAACCCAGTTTGTCTTGGTGGGAGGCGAGTAGTGTGATTACGAAATTATGCAGATCCTCGCCAAAATTAATAACATGGGAGTCAAAGAAAATTTTAAAATTTCAGTTTAAAATCTTGTTGGTTATAGATTATTATATATGGTTTTTGCATTTGCAGTTATAACAAGGCGAAGCCATGGAGTGTGTATCAGAAGATACGTTATGAGGTTGTTTACATGTTGCTTTTGCAAAGCCCTGTTCCAACATTGCAACGTGACATACCAATATGCCAACCGCTGACGAGACAGCGTCCGCATAGGTGCTGCAAAATGCCTCTGTCGTACTGACACATTGTATACAAGTTATTTAAATTATCCTTTAGTATGAGAGAGGAAGAAGTGTGGGGGAGAAATCTTGTTACAGAATCGAGAGTGTTTGGTTGGTTCTTACCAGCAAGGTCTTGAGTACCGGTGAGAAGAAAATGTGATTATTTATAACGTAAATAATCTGAATTAATCAACAGAATGTCATCCTTACTAAGGAAAATCCAGAAATTTCTGGGACAGTACTGCCACTTGCCACACAAATTACATAATGTACATACATGTAACAACATATGCATTTATTTTCACATAAATTAATCACACAAACTTATCATACGTGTAAACTATTAATTTACTACAAAATGTTAACAGTAGGCAGTAATCAATACTTTTTTTGTTAAATGTATATAACAATTTATGTGAATCCTAATTGCAGTCTCCTTACACCCATATTTAGTAAGGGAGAGATCTTCATTACATAAAAAAATTGATTTACAAATTTAAAATGTATTACACTACTGTATATACTGTATTATATTCAGTCCATATTAACTGGAAGTTCACATTAATGAAGACCAGATCACCATCTCCCAGTATGCTGCCATTCTGTGCATCTAGTAATTTGCGTTAGTTGTTTTCTATCCTGCTCCCAAAGCATGACCTGCCCTATATATGTATATCACAACTAAATATCAAAACCAAGCTGGTTTTACATATTAGATTCCGAAAAAATAGTGTGTAGGGGTGGGGGGAACTGGCGATCTACACTAAATTTCTACATCGCAAAACACTTAAATCTTACAAATGTATTTTTAAAATGTTTCATTGCTGGGAACAACTGATGTCCAGGGATCTTAACGCCAGTGACCTTATTACATATCAGATAGCCTTTAATAACTACACGAGTGGTGTGTCCAACACTATGAACACGTTACTGTGGTAGATAGGCAAGGACTGGCATGCAGCCTACATCTCCAATATTGTGTCACAATATATTTTAATTACCACAGGACTTGTGTGTATTTGCAGTTACAAGCAGAAACACAGAAGATAAATTGTTTTCTACAGTAGGGGTATAAGCCCAGGCAATAGCCGTGAAGGGGAAGTTTATTCACGTTAAGTAAAATTACCTAAATTGTTTGTCAAAATTGTCATCATGATTGTGATAATTCACATACATGTACATCATTTATTCTTCCTGAACATATAATATTTTGATACAAGAAGATACAAAGATCATGTTCAGTCCACAATGGGTCTTTAATGGGGACAAAAACAACTGGTTTAAAAAAAAATTGCTTCCACGGATGAACGTTGAGAAAAACNGCAATGGGTCTTTAATGGGGACAAAAACAACTGGTTTAAAAAAAAATTGCTTCCACGGATGAATGTTGAGAAAAACAGCAATGTGCAACCGAACAAGAGGTCAAACAGTATTGATAACCAAGAAATTTGTGTCAAGAAAACTGTGAAATAGTTGTTGACAGCCTCGCTGAATATTGTGTCAATGCCCAAAAGAATAACTGATAACCAGGCGTATCACGGGAAACTGAAGAATTTTGAAATAATTGCTAGCAACAGCAGAAAACAGAAAAAAATTGACAGTACAAGTGTCAACCAATTTCATGCTTGGAAAGAAATCTGACGATTTCCTGTTTTCACATCTTCTGATACGTCGTTATCTATTACAAAATTATAAGTTGATGACCTGACTTGGTATGTGGTCTCTCTGTTGGGTACTGGTGTACTAATTTTCATACCTTGTAATTATTGTGTAATCTCTTTTGTNAAATTATAAGTTGATGACCTGACTTGGTATGTGGTCTCTCTGTTGGGTACTGGTGTACTAATTTTCATACCTTGTAATTATTGTGTAATCTCTTTTGTTGCATGTATATGCAGTATTTGTGCCCTGTACAGATATTATTTTCTTAGTGGGTTTCAATCTTGCAATGTGAAGTACGGTAGTTTCAAAAATGAGCAACAAAACTTTCAATTATAATACAGCACATATGCACATTTTCCATATTTTAGAATTCACCAGTTATAAATTAACCAATTACATATGTTGTGTTGTAGACTAATTCTTTAAAAAGCAATTAGTTGACTACCACAAAAACACAGCTGGCAAGATTAGTATTGTTACAAAAGTATAAATAGCACAATAAACCACATTCATTTTAATTATAAAATTGTTTTATATTATTATTTGGTTATAATGCTTTGTAAGTAAAATGTCTGAAAAGCTCTCTCATAACACAGTGCATGTTGTTTGCTATGTCTATAGTGGCTCAAAAAGTATTAGTCTTTCCATAGACTTCACGTACACTGATATATATATTTGACGGAAAAGGTTATATAGTTTTGTGGGTGCATTAACACTAAATTATTTACTGTGACAAACACAAAACATATGTACAACTACATTTTTCTCCTGTAGGAACAGTAATGTATGAAAAATGCTTTGTTTACTATTTTCAGCTTTTCAAAAACAATTTTGTACGAATGTTCGCAATTTAGGCCTATAACCGTATTTACGTCAGCTTTACAACTCTTTAACAATGTCTGTATTGATGATAGTTCTTACGGTTATTATTTTGCATTGTTAACATATTTGTTATACAAGACATAGCACCTTGCACGTAAATATTTTGCCACGACTGTGTTTAACTCTGTTACTGTGGGAAAGAAAAGGACGGCCTCAGTTAGAATATATAATAAAACAAAGGAACACTGTAAATTCAAGAACGCAACTCGTGTCGCTTATTTTTTGTACGTAGCAGCGACAAACTTAAAAGATAATGGTGAACATGCACCCAAATAGGCCTATCGTAACTTTTATTCCACTCATATTTCTATGCATTTGTACTTACTGTTTTCTAGGTTTGTTTCATTATTTATTTAAATTAATCTAGCTGGGATTAGTATTTTCTTGTGGTTGTGGCAAACATTGAAATCACAGAAACGTAAGCACGTTACACAATTGTGTTTGAAAAACCTAGGACACAGTTGCAACGTTGTGATAAATAAACAGACGTGACTTTCAAAAAATTAATTTTGTCATAAAAACAGTTCACTATTAAAACACACAGATTTCGCAAGTCCAATACTTGCAATCGCACACACGCACTGGCCCAATGTAACGTAACGGCAACAATACTGTTTCACACACATCGGTGACGACGCCCTTTACAGTATATTTATTCCTGCCGAGGAAAAACAGGTTTGTCACATCATCGTAACTTGCCTACGTAAGTTTACAAACCACTATGTGTACAAACTTGACGTGGTAATTTTAAGTATTTCTCAAGAGATGAGAAATTATCACTTTGTTCAGCAAAACGCTATGTCGTGTCGCCAGTCGCCACTTCTGCCAACTTCTGATTAACCGTCCCGCCATCACATCTAAATCTATTATATATAATAAGTATTCAAACTATAAAATCTCGTTTCAATTGTAAATGAGAAATTCAAAAAAAAATTTTGCTGTAATAAGTATGAAATATGCTAAAATTTAAAACGTGCATAATTTTCCTGCTACTGCTAGTGATGAGAAACTTCCAGAGAGAAAGAGACGGTGACAAACTCTGCTCCGCCTAGGTGTTCAAGCTTCTTCTTCGGTTGAAAAAAAACACCATGTCAGTAGGGCTTACCCACCGTAATTTGCTCTGATATTTTTAACTGCAAAAATGAAATATGTTTCCTTCAGTGCTACCTAATAATTTAAATACATCAATAGGCAACGTTTAATTTGCAAATATCATACCCAAAAACTAGGTTAAGACAATATTTTAACTGTGAACTATTTCTTACTAGTCGTTGCCAACATATCGCTGCTCTCGCCGTTTTTAATTTGTATTTAATATGAAATTAATATTAAAAGTTATACGAGATATTACATTAAAGTTTTGTTTATTCAAGGATACAAGATAAAGTTAATCACAGTGTTATATGTTTGTGGTATCAAAGTTATTTAAAAAACAGGTTGACATGTTACTTCTAGGGTGATTTTTCAAATGTTTCTTTCAAAACACCCAAAGAAACCGTGAATGGACTATACTGATGGTTGTGTTTATAACTCCTGCTATATCTTTTGAAGAATTTTCGCTTTTGGAACCTCCTTATTGAAATTTTCCTTTCTTCAGCTGTTCCCGTAGTTTTTCGTCCAATTTCATGTCAAGATTGCGACAAAATGTTTCACTAGTGAAAATAAGTTGCCTTTATCCCTGGCACATCATAAAAGGTATCTACTATGAATGAATCATGGCACTACGTTTCATAGATGAATATTTTTTTGGCATCAAAATCGACATGCCGTGTAAAATTCATGCTCTGATTGTAAACGGAACATATTAGCAAACGTTAATATTATTTTAGAATAAAAACTTTAAAAACAGCCTTTGAACAACCCATATTGGCAGTTGGTTCTTTCTTTTTGTGTATAGTATGTACAATATTATAATGTGACTAGCCAGGCGAATACCTTTTTGAGCCACTGTATATGCACAAGATTAGTATTGGCATTTAATAGAAACGGTTCTCGTGTAATTTAGATATGTGTGCTATTCTTTATTTTACCCAACCTTTTGATTATATTTACTCTTCCTCCATAATGAAAAACTTTTCAAAAACATTTTTAACATTTTGTTACGGTGTGTTTGCTTCGTGCAACTTCCATGACCACATCACAGCAATAATGCCACCCCAGGAAAATGTATTGTCTCTACTTCCTCATTTCAGGTACATAACACTTTATAAATAATTGCCACAAGATGTAATGGTCACACAAATGAGCTGTTTACAATAGCTATAAGCACCTAGGGCAGGATTCAGTAACGAGATGGATATATTTGATGGAATATCACACTTAAAGGTTCACTTTGATTTAAGATGCATGATGTGAGTATGTGATGTTGGTTACTCACAAGAAAACCTGAACATCACAGCAAAAGAAAATGCATATACGTAGAGAGTGTCTCATGAATAAGTGCATCTTTTTGACAGTTGTACCCCTCCCCTCCCGCAGATGTTTACAGAAACACACTCAGGTAACTATCAACCTGTCCAGTATACCAACACAAAATATTTTGCCACGGGAATGACTGTACACAAGAGTACTTTCAGAACTGGCAAAAAGTGCACTCGTTACTCATTTGTCAGGCAGACTATAAATAAAAGTGCATGCGTGCAGAGAAGAGGGTTCAAGGCACGTGATGCGTGGTGGCGACGTACCTTGCCGTTGGTGATGAGCATGGCGTTGATGGGGTTGAGCTTGATGGTGCGACCTCTCCTCCAGTTGTTGTCTGTCGGGTTGGTGTAGAGCAACTTGCCTTCCATCACGAACCTCGCCTCATCGTGGTTCCACTCCAGCACGTCCAGGGCCATCTGCAGCCAGTGCAACACGTCACGCACACTTCCCTACCTTGGTCGTACTCCTCGCCTGAGTACACACTTACAAACACCTATAGTAAACTCCCCATTCCAAGACCTTTCACGGTTCCCAGGAAAAGGATTGTTGTTTTGAAAGGGTCTTTATTGGAAAAACATTTTCAATTAAATTTTNACCTTTCACGGTTCCCAGGAAAAGGATTGTTGTTTTGAAAGGGTCTTTATTGGAAAAACATTTTCAATTAAATTTTTTTCATGGTTCCCCCAAAAAAGTCCCAATAGCATAATAGACTTGAACCAAACTTGCTATGCACGTCAACAAGTTTGTAGCAAGCTTGATTAGTAAAATTTTGCTGCAAGCTTGCTTTGTCAATCTATAAGCTTAATTCAAGCCATCTACAAGCTTACCATCAAGTATGTATCAGTCATGAGAAAATTTGCTTGAATCAAGCTTGAATGACACATGATAAGGCAAGCTTGCTCATCAAGGCAAATGCAAGTAAAATGGTAAGCTTGCTGCAAGATTACATGCTATCTGGTAGGGTTGTTATTTCAAGAGGGTCGCTATTCCAGGGGTCTTAGAAACGAGAGTGGACTGTCTATAAACAAATCTTATTTTGTAAAATACGGCAAATTATCTATTAATAACATAATGCACCCAAAATGCCAGACTATCGTAACTCAAAATGTCTTTTATATCATAAAAAAATTACAATTTTAAAGTTTTTACATTATTAAGTTAGCAAGGAAATTCAAGTATTACGGCTGTGTTAATACATAATAGTTCACCATTCAATCTTTTTAAAGCACATGTATGCGTAGATATGAAATGTTAATATTTTAGTGTTAAATCTGTTTTCAAAGTGCAACATCCATTTCTCTTCCGTACATCCAGTAAAAGTAAATAGAATCTTGCAACAATATTTCACTGTGTAGTGATAGATGTTTTCCTTCTACCAACAAAATATTGCAAAATCTCGATTTTGCACGTTACGGTAATCTTGCATTCGAGGTGTGATAAACATTAGTACACTTAACATGAAAGCCTGTAACCACTTTTGAAGTACAGAAGAACACAGCTTGCCCAGATACAAAATTGTACAAATCAGACCTTTGTGCCATTTAAAGTATTTAAACACGTAGTGGTGTAGTGTGTAATTGCAATAATTTCAGTGTTATATAGAAAAAATATGTCTATACCTGTAAGTATGGGGGAATCACCAGAATTTCCATTTAAAGTTTAAAAAAAAAAACTACAGACGTTTGCTCTTAGGCAGACCGTTTAGTATTGAGTCATATAAATTGGATAAAAAGTTCGAAAATTGTATCAACAAGTGTTTNTGCTCTTAGGCAGACCGTTTAGTATTGAGTCATATAAATTGGATAAAAAGTTCGAAAATTGTATCAACAAGTGTTTTAAGGGGGATACAAACAGGGGGACACGTACAAATGGAATGGGTGGTCTTAGATGAAGTTCCCAATGTGCTATGGGTTAAGACAAATGACACACGTACTATGCTTGAAACTAGTCGTATGGTACACTGTGCTTTAGAAAGCAAAAACTAGCATGTGGTACTGCTATATATGTATTAAAAAGAACATCACCACAAAATGCAACACCGGTAACGATGACATATGTCTGACTAAAATTTCTAATGTTTTTGGTGAATTTAAATTAAGTCAAGGATCAAGTGTCTGACATGATTAATTGTTTGTTACAACTTTCAGGTAACTCATTATGTCTTCTTTGGTTTACTGTTAATCAAGAATATATCTTTCACTTTAATTGCAATCACAATGGCTAGTTCTTGAAGTAATGCCCTTTGTTCTAACAGAATTAAAAGTTTTGTACGTCACCTTTCTCAGTTTGATGTTGATCATGTCTGTTTCCGCGCNTGCTCTTAGGCAGACCGTTTAGTATTGAGTCATATAAATTGGATAAAAAGTTCGAAAATTGTATCAACAAGTGTTTAAAGGGGGATACAAACAGGGGGACACGTACAAATGGAATGGGTGGTCTTAGATGAAGTTCCCAATGTGCTATGGGTTAAGACAAATGACACACGTACTATGTTTGAAACTAGTCGTATGGTACACTGTGCTTTAGAAAGCAAAAACTAGCATGTGGTACTGCTATATATGTATTAAAAAGAACATCACCACAAAATGCAACACCGGTAACGATGACATATGTCTGACTAAAATTTCTAATGTTTTTGGTGAATTTAAATTAAGTCAAGGATCAAGTGTCTGACATGATTAATTGTTTGTTACAACTTTCAGGTAACTCATTATGTCTTCTTTGGTTTACTGTTAATCAAGAATATATCTTTCACTTTAATTGCAATCACAATGGCTAGTTCTTGAAGTAATGACCTTTGTTCTAACAGAATTAAAAGTTTTGTACGTCACCTTTCTCAGTTTGATGTTGATCATGTCTGTTTCCGCGCNCCCTTTGTTCTAACAGAATTAAAAGTTTTGTACGTCACCTTTCTCAGTTTGATGTTGATCATGTCTGTTTCCGCGCTGGACCGACGACTGTTCATTATTGAGATCCTTCTCCACAGTTTCGTGGACGTTAAATCCTTGGCTTCCTAAAACCAGTCAACAGTTCCTGTTTGTTACACAATTACTATTTTTCCAAAAGCTGTTAGTTTTGCAGTTTGTGTGTTTTTTGGTGTATACAGAGTTTAACTGAATAAAACATACAACCTACTGCCAATGTTCAGTCTAAAACTGGTTTCTAAGTGTGGTATGCAATTTTCAAGCTTGAGCTGAATGAAACAAGAGTAGGAAATAGTAAAAATAAATTTTTAAGATAGAACACTAAGTGTATGAATAATGTACTCCAAAATCGGTTAATTATTGTTCCCAATAAAATTGTAATATTGTACATGGGTAATTCTTCAATGAAACAAAGATGCAACAGAGAGGTACGAAGGTTGGGATAGTCATATACATAACGCTTAAGAATACAAAATACAACTAGCAGGTGAATCACAGGAACAGTCACATTTAATGAAAAAGTCAGTGTGCATGAACTTGGAATCAAGTTGGCAAATAGGAACTCAGAATTAGCAAACTCATCATATAAGGTATAGGGGTGTCACAAGTTCGATGACGGAACTTGCATGCCAGAGAGTGCAGCGTGATGGCATAGTTACTGGAGGGGATATTGATGACATGTCCCCTCCCAGACGCCTCCAGACCCTTAGGCGACGACTGTCGGGTGGAGGGCGACCTTGGTTTCATCCGTGAACAGAACAAAATGCCACTCTGCACGTCCCCATTCACGGTGTGCTTGGGCCCGTCTCCGGCGAGCAGTTCTGTAGTTGGCAAGGAGGGGGGACACGACGGAATGGCCTCGTGTGTAGGGCCCTCGCATGCAGACGATTCCTGATAGTCTGGGTGGACACTTGCACCCCCCTGGAGCCCGTCGCAAGTCAGCCCGGAGCTCTGTGGCGCTTATGTTAACAAAGCGGTCTCGAGCTGCTGCTGTTGTGGAGCACAACCTGTCCTCGGACGATCAGACACTGTATGTGTGCACTGATTCCTCCTCCATACTCGAGACACGTCACTTTAGTCGACTCCAAGGCGGTTTGCGACAGCTGTCTGCGTTAGGCCTTCCTGGATCAGTG
This sequence comes from Clitarchus hookeri, assembly GCA_002778355.1. Classification (NCBI taxonomy): domain Eukaryota; kingdom Metazoa; phylum Arthropoda; class Insecta; order Phasmatodea; family Phasmatidae; genus Clitarchus; species Clitarchus hookeri. The sequence goes on along the minus strand of NQII01004730.1, from coordinate 22,123 downwards.
TGACAATGCGTGCCTGGTTGAACAGTGTGATGGATCGCCTAGGCATGTTGATGTGACCGACAACTTGCACCGAATGTGGACAGACCGAGACAAGAGCTGTCTTACTCTGCCAGCAGAAAATGGGGGAAGCAATTGGTTGCACGAAAGCGTGCAAGCATGCAGGTGTTTCAAAATGATACACCGTACAAGATCATGAATGGCTTTGTTGGAGCCTCAAAATAAGTCTATATGTTTATTTCCCATACTATTCGTCATTATGCAGAACTTTTTCTGATGTGTATATTTGCATGTACTGGCAGATCATTAATAAAACCTGAAGTTCAAAGTTGATGTGATTCTGTAGTGCACCTTCACAGCAACCTCTCAATGTCTCCGTTTCGCTTAAGCCTGTGATAGCTGGGCCAGTTTTATAATGCTGGATCTAGATTAACTTGGCTGTTGCACCTTGGGATCCCTTATGTAGAACTCATAATTATCGTGAAATTATTTCATGAGAATAATTGCGGTTATCAATTACATGTGATACCAAAACATAAAACTCCCGCTGATTGAGGGTTTCATAAAACATTTATCAAGAAAGCCAAGGAATACCTGCATGCGGGTAACACTCATTACAGTTGGGATTATGAGATGGTGTATAGGGCCATACTAATTCATATCCACACATGCAAATCCTGTTGCCTGCTTAGAAGAATTCTGCAGAGTTTAACTGTTTAGAAACCCGCATGAATTAATTGTGTTTTTAATTCAATCTCTATGGAGTTAACGTGTTCTCACCCCCTGGAATGACTGCAAACAAGCACAAAACTACTTAAAATAATTACTTACTGTATGAAGTGAACAGGGACATTTAATGGTTCTCTGTGCCTTGGCTGTATGAGCAATAGTCTGTATTATCAGAGGAATTTATTTGCACCTCAAAAGCAATAAAACTGCAGTTAAATTTGTGTTGTGAAAAAAAAACTTTGAAACCTTTTGTAAATTTTACTGCATAGTTTTCCCACAAAAATACAGTTGTAGTTACCTCAGCAACAAAATACAGCAGTACACAGCCAAAAATTTATATTCTCAGCATTAATACTGTTTTAAATTGAAGACATGAGTGGATAAAGGAGTGATATCACACAATTTAAGATCAGAGTACATAGATTTTAACAATTTCTGATTTGTATTTTTTTTTCCCCCAGTATTGGGTACATAAAAATTGCTGTTTACCTGACCAGTTATTTAAGGTAATAAAATGTCACTTACCAAAGACTCATTCATAAAGAACTTAAAATTTTTCCTTATTGATATTGTCTTTTTCATGTAAGTTGGCGAGATTCTGACAGTTCGACGAAAGTAGCGTCAGTGTTTACTTTTTGTTTATGTATCCTTTCACCATCAGCTGGTGCGTCAAGTGGAGGCTGTATTTTTTATCAACACGTCCGCTAATCCACTTGCCATTGTACTGTAATGCTAAAAAAATTTTAAGATATTTTAGACTGACATCTGTCTAAAAAAATATAAAACCTTGCAAAAAATTTAATATTTGCTAACTCTTTTTTAATTTGTCAGAGACAGTGAATTTGGGTTAACATTTGCGAGACGGTAGTTGTAGCTATTATCACACTTTGGATGTTATAGCTAATATATTCGACTTCGAAATATGTGATGTGGAATGACGTTAGAATTGCTTAAAAACTATTCATGCGTGTCCCACTTTCTTCGGAAACAAGGAAATGGGTATTCTGGAGAACAATATGGCGTATAATTTATGTAGACGAACGATTACCGGCTGAATGTAAATTACTAGTACTCAAAATCGCTGTACACAAAAGATATGTTACTTTAAAAATGACGCAGAGCTCGTGGAAAAATAAAACTATTGGTATCTGTTCGTAAATTTGTTAGCATAAAAGCTTTCTTCTCTGGCTGGTAATGCTTCGGGAAAGAGTAGATAGATGGCGCACACGCCATGACAGAGCAAGGTTTGAGCCCTTTGCATTGCTCAATAGATAGCGTCTTTTAAAAGTTGAATTTTCTTCTATTACTGGCTTGGAACGACACAAATTAAAAATATATTTCGTCAAATTATTAGAAAAAATAATTCAACAATATTATGCAATATTTCTGTATGCTTTTGGAATTAACATAAAGCACGTATGGAAAGCATAGTTGGAAAGGGAGGATGCGGCATGAAAAACGTTTTGAAGTTGCGTTTCATTTGGATACGGATTGTTTTATTGTGCATTTCATTTTGAACACCTATACATTACTACTTTATTACGAAGTTCAGTTTGTAACACTAACAAGCACTGTTTTGTGACCTCGTAAAATAAAATGTATTAATTAATCTAGGAACTCTTTCTTATCACGTATTTTCTGCTTGTCTGATGTGCGTCGGCAGTGCACTCAGAATAGCCAACGTAATATTAACTTTTGCTCGTTCATGCATCATTTGATACAGTATTTTGTAAATGACACTTTGTTTGTTTCGTATACATCAAGTTGCCACTCACTGACTGTCAGAATCTCGCCAACTTATATGAGACGGACCATAACAGTATGTAGCCAACACCTTCGTCCATCCTTGTTGTCAATTATTGTAAAGTTATCTGCAATTTTTGTGGATAAATCAGAAAACTGCACTCACATTTCACATAAACAGGAATGCAATTCTGTGTATTCTTGCAAGGAGCTGAGTTTAAGAGTACATAGTAATATTTGTTTTTACCACTGCAGAGCTGTGTGGCAAGTCACAGAAACCCTTGAGTGGAGTGATTTGGGTGGCTGTTAACATCAAGGTTTTGAGAGCTAACGAGGATGAAGAGAGGTGAGTATGGAGCAGCACCAGAATGCAAGGGTGGGGGGAACAGGAGATCTCAGAGAAAACTCACCAACCAGCAGCATTGTCTGGCACGATTCCCACATGTAAAAATCTGGGAGAATTCAATGAATACTTCACAGTGCTGCACCTCAAAGATGGTCAAGTAATTTGTGCTTCTTTTTGACTCCCTATGGAGTATACAAGTTTAGGATGCTTTTGGCCTAATTTGCGCAAGTGAGGTCCTTCAAAAGAAAATCGAAAGTCACTTTAAAGAGATTACCAATGTTATGACTTATCAAGATGATGTAATAGTGTATGGGAAGACAGAAGAGGAACACGACAAAGCACTAAAACNATGGTCAAGTAATTTGTGCTTCTTTTTGACTCCCTATGGAGTATACAAGTTTAGGATGCTTTTGGCCTAATTTGCGTGAGTGAGGTCCTTCAAAAGAAAATCGAAAGTCACTATAAAGAGATTCCCAATGTTATGACTTATCAAGATGATGTAATAGTGTATGGGAAGACAGAAGAGGAACACGACAAAGCACTAAAACNCCCAATGTTATGACTTATCAAGATGATGTAATAGTGTATGGGAAGACAGAAGAGGAACACGACAAAGCACTAAAACTATTGGTTCAATGGGCAAAAGAAAGAAACAAAATGTAATGCAAAGAAAGTACAGTACAAGAAAAAAGAGGTCACCTTTGTAGGGTTCAATTTTAGCAATCGAGGATTGGGAGTTGACACAGAACATGTTCGGGCGCTGGTGGAAATGAAAGCTCCAATGTCGAAAAGGAACTCTAAAGATGTATGGGTATGTTCAACTTTGTTCGACAGTTTATCCCCAACATGTCAGCGGTAACATCACCACTAAGACAGTTATTATCAGATTGAGTGAAATTCCAGTGGATACCAGCCCATAAAGATGCATTCAATGAGATGAAAACCCTGTTATCAAATGCCCCAGTCTTGGCAAACTTTTCACAGAATAAGGAAATAGTTATTCAGTGTGATGCAAGCAAAGATGGGTCAGGGTGTGTACTGCTGCAGAACTAACAGCCAATGGCCTTTGCATCAGCTAGCATGACACCAGCTGAGCAGAACTACTTCCAGACAGAGAAGGAAATGAGAGCCATTGACTTCAACTTGGTAAAGTTCCACAACTACGTGTATGGCTACAAGGTCACAGTGATGACTGATCATAAACCACTAGTTGCTACAATGAGCAAACTGATACAAAAAATTGGCTCATCAATATTACACAGACTGCGAATGAAAACACTGAAGTACAAAATTGAAGTAAAATATCTTCCAGGACCTCAAATGTACTTAGCAGATTTACTGTCTCACTCGTACCTCCCAGACCCAAGTGAAGAAGATCCAGAGATGAGAACTTGTACACGAGAGAGTTCGGCACTTACCGATGTCTGAAGAAAAAAAGAACTATTCGTCAAAGACAAGGTCAAAAATGCTGAACTATCAACCCTTAAAGAAATGTATGCCATGGGATGGTCAGAACACAAGAAAGAAGTTCCGGAGTGCATCAGGTGGGCCTGGCCAATAAGAAATGACATTTATGTGGACAGTGAGTTAATGCTTTATAATGACAAACTCCTAGTTCCTAAACAATTGAAAAACTTGGTTCCATATTTGCTCCATGAGGGCCACAGTGGAAGAGGTAAGACCATTATGAAAGCAAAGGTTGTGTACTACTGGAGGAACGTACTCTGGCATTAGAGAGTNACAGTGGAAGAGGTAAGACCATTATGAAAGCAAAGGTTGTGTACTACTGGAGGAACGTACTCTGGCATTAGAGAGTTGGTGGAGGGTGCTGCATCTGTGACAAATATCAACAAACCAAGATGAAATCACCAATGATGGCACAAGAGATTCCACAACTTCCTTTCGAGAAGATATCTGTGGACATACTACACAGTGGTGGCAGGAATTACCCGATTGTTGCCGACCTATNCAACTTCCTTTCGAGAAGATATCTGTGGACATACTACACAGTGGTGGCAGGAATTACCCGATTGTTGCCGACCTATGCTCAAAGTGGCTCGAAATCATACCAATAAGGCAGAAAACCTCAGAAAATGTATGTGAAAAATTAAAGTATGTATTCTGCGACCATGGCATACCAAAGGTAATAAGAGCAGACAATTTTCCATTCTCGTCCCATGTGTTCCCACTGTTTGCACAATCATTTGAGATCAAAGTGTGGACATGCAGCCCATACTCTCACAGAAGCAACAGCCTAGCAGAAAAGGGCTGTCATGTAGCAGAAATGATACTAAAGAAAAGTAATTAGCAGCAGAAGGACTTAAGAGACCTATTAATAGAGTAAAGAAACACACCCTTGTCAAGTGTGAACATACCCCAGCGCCAACTCCTGATGAGCAGACATAAGAACTTTACTCCCAGTGATGAGCCAAGCCTTACAACTCAAGAGTACAAAAGGATGATGGAGAATCACGAGCGATACAAGAAACAATATGACAAGTCAGTCCTGAAGAGAACACGCGAGTTCAAGACAGGAGACAGGGTGGTTGTGAAAACAAGCAAGCATGAAAACTGACAACCAGCTACAGTCGTAAGGAAACATGAAGCTCCAAGGTCGTACATAATAAGGAACGCCAGGGGCAAGATACTGAGACACAACGAAACCCATCTTAAAAAAATACAGGAGCACAGGAGACAACACCGCTCGAGATACATCAACGTACCAGAGAACAGTGAACACTTACAAAACACTCTCAGGTAACAGGAAACACAGCTATGGGGAATCGGAGGACACTGTGGAGAGAGTAGTGAATTAATTCAAGGGCTTTGAAAATGTTACCCACATGAGGTGTAACAGTGACATAAGTGAAGGGGCATGCACATTCAGTTTAGTAGGGAGGGGGGGGAAGGTAAGAGTACAGGTACCAGTGATAGCACAGCGAGTACCCCTGTCAGTTTGACGAACAATAACAGTGCTCAAACAGTAACAAGGTTATGGCGTGTAATAAACACTCCCATTAAAATGAATCTGTAACACGAGATGTGAATGGGCGTCTCAAAGGGGGACATATTGTAGTGAGTAGTGCATGATGTGAAGGTTGGCAAGAGGCAGTATGGCACCGGGTTCGGCGGATGCATAGCGTGACTTTAATTATGCAAGATGATTAAGATGATGTTAAACTTTTGTCAGGGTTTTCTCAGTGACAATCAAAGACACTAAAACAATGAGAAATCAAATATGCACCTGCCATTGAAACAGGAAACATATATAAATAAATTAAATTTCATTAGGAAGTTGTCTGTGTTTATCTGTTATATATTTATGTTAATTCATTTGCAGAGACATACATCATACATACACACACACACACATACACTACCCTAGATAATTAATTTGACTGTGCATTCCCCCCCCCCCCTCTCACTTGCTTTCTTTGTGATTACTTTGTTACTTCTGCAGATTTTTCAATGTTATCCACAAATACGTTGACAACAGCTAATCCTGGGTTCTGTGTGTGTGTGTGTGTGTGTGTGTGTGTTACTTCATATTCTGGGATTATTGGGACATATGAGTACAACAAACCGCTGCAATGATGAATGTCCAAAAATAATTTTTCATTAAATTACATTTTTAAGTTCATAACATAGTGAAATATATTTAATTTTGACATGATCTCGTAGCTCGAAGAGCTCTTGCGGCCAGGCATAACTTGCTCACCTCATTCATGTGCTCAAGGTGCAGCTCTATCTTGTGCTGTGCCTCCTTGAGCAGCTCGCGGCCCTCGTGGTGCGACGGCGTGACCTTGTACAGGCGAGCCAGCAGCAGCGGATACTTGGTGACCCTCTGGACCGGCACCTGACAACACAACACTGTAAGACGCACTGAACACCACACACAGGCCTTTATCACGTGCATGAATGTGACCACACTGGGCCCGGACAAGCAACTACAATATTGATACATTTTCTTTTTTTACCACCTTTCGGTGTGTGAACAACACGCTGCTCCTTTTTAACGCAGACATCTCCCCAAATTGAGTGATTAGAGAGATTTGGGCGCCTCTTAACAGAGGTCTTGAGAGCCGATGAGGGTGAAGGGAGGTGAGTATGGAGCAGCTCCAGAATGGAAGGATGGGGGGAAACAGGATATCACCGAGAAAACCCACTAACCAGCTGCATCATCCGGCACGATTCTCGCATGCAAAAATCCGGGAGTGACCTCGGTTTACCTAGGTGGGAGGTGAGTAGTCTAACCACTAAACCACTGCGGCTCCTTTCACCAAGGTGATCTGGGTACAATTCCTGGTGGGGTCACACCCAATTTTTATGGTGGATGTAGCAGTTGGCCAGATGGTTTTTCTCAAGGTACTCCCATCTCAATTTAACTTCACGTCCATGGACACTAAATACCTAGTTAAACACACACTATATATCTGTTTTTTTTAACACTTACAAATACTAGCTGCACTGGTGATAAGCAGGGCCATACGCACTGGAGGGGTTTTGAGGGTTAAACCTCTCCCAGAAGATGGAAAAAATAACGCACGTCTTAACAGCATTTTAAAAATTATAAACAAACTGTTTTAATCTAAGTCTGAATCATCCTCTAAAAAATTTTGCTTTTTGTGTGTCCCTTGAATATTTGTAAATGGACTGTGCCAGGAAGTTACGTATATTGTAAAAATGTAAGGCAAATTCGAAATTGTGGTATCTCTTTAACTTCTCAATACTTATGGTTAGAGACAAAATTGTATGGTTAATAGTGATAAAACTGAAATAACACTGAAATGCATATTAATATACTGCAGGACACCAAAATGTAAGATAAAACNTGAAATGCATATTAATATACTGCAGGACACCAAAATGTAAGATAAAACATGAAATAAAACTAAACTATGAAAAATTTTCTCTTATCAGTACCACTTCAATTATTTTTTCTAAAAAATTAGATTCTGAATATTTTTTATAAGATACTAAACATTGTCTAAAAACTTCAACTCTTGTACCAGAAAATATTTTAATACCTCAAATGTAATTATAAGCCTGTTACATTTTTTAAAATAAAATTTCATAGTTCTGTAAATTTTATGTGTAAAAAATTATGCGTGAATATTGTTTAAATATGTATTTTTGTTAAAGTTATGGTGCATTTACAAGAATAAAAATAACACTATAAAATCTTGTCTCTACTTATGGTACAAATTATTTGGGGCAGACCTTAGGAGGGCCTTGTCCTTTAAGGAATTTTTACATTTCTGACAACTATGTGTTGAAGGACACCACATTGGAGATTAGTTTTTTTGAGAATAACATGTAAGATGCCTTTTGGAGCGATTGATTTTCTTCCTGCCACTGCAGGAGCCCTCTAAATATTGGCTGGATGGAAAAAAATTTAACTGCATGTCGAAAGTTGCTGTATCAGTCAAAACAATGTTAATGTGAAATTTTTCTATTTCACACTCCTGCAGGTGTTTTGCAATGTCTGTGCTATAATTTGAATTATTCGCAAACAGGTGATAGCAGCGTATTGGTGGTGAAATGCACAATGAGCGTCCATTGTGCAAGGTGAAGTTAATGAGCGAGTAAAGGTGAGCGACACGAAGCTTGCTCTTGTTACTAGTAAAGTGCAGATCACGCGCCAGCAATCAATGAGTGCATTGTATCCCTGTTTGGACATGCATTCACTCTGCGATGGAAAACGAGTTTCAAGGTCGTCCCGATTATATGACCACAATGCTTGGCTTGGTGTTAATTTAGTTCACCTTCCACACATTGTGGGTAGTCCTTGGATTTCTAAAGTTTAGTTGGGGAGAGAGCAGCATCTCGCCACTTGTGTTCCATGACCCTGAGGCAGTGCAGAGGTGGGGGCCGCTGTGGTCATGTGGCTAGTGCACCAGTCTCCAACCAGTGAGAAACGTGGTGGACTTTGTTGCTGGCTTTTGGGTTTTTCTGGTTATTGGGTTTCCTCCACGCTTACATTCTAACACCATTCTATCTCAATGACTCATTTAACGTTTGCCTTTAGGGACGAGTGCCAATAATCACTTAGTACATGCCCCCCTCCATATTATAGAGCACAGACGAAACATCCCAGCTACATGCAGCACATTGGGCAAGCAGCCTTGGGTTCAAATCCATATTAAGAGACCAATTTCTGTGTGTCGTTGCTTAAGTTAGGATTTATTTGGTGCGTAAGCCTCCCTTTCCTCCTCCACTAGTCAACTTAAAAAAAAAGGACAATATGTAAAGGCGTTAACAAGCACCCATCAAAACAAAATCTGGCTGTGCAAATCTCAAGTGCAAGGGGCTCATGGTTCAAATCGATGGGTCATTCCTCCCTTAATATTGCATGTAGGTACAAAGTGTCCTATATATTTTCTACTTAATTTTTCATAAGGAATCACCTCCTGGAGTTTTAAGGTGATTTTTAGAGACACGTTGTGTGTGTGAGTGTCTATATATATATATGTATGTGTGTATATATATATATATATATACATATATATATATAATTAGTCCAATTTTGGCAGAATCAGTATTGCGACATAATTATGAGTTTGTGTAAGGTCAATAGCTAGTTGGGTATAGGTGTACTTAGGGAATGTTCTTTTTTAAAAAATTATAAACAAGGTCTAAAAACCAAGAATCCAATGTGGCACGGTAAGTTCCCCTTAATTGGAAATATGGAAGGAACTGTGGGGGAATGTGTTATATTTAACGGGCATTTCCTTTTCCTTCAGTCGCGTCGGTTTATAGAGGAAACAGACGAGAGCAGCTTCAGTCACGGAGAGAGAAACTGGTGGCGCAGTCCCCAGGCAGTTATACCTGGTCTCTGTCCCGCTTCATGGATGCGACCGTGTGATATACACTGTCAACCTCGAAGGCGATCATGGTTAAACTTTTTTACCTTCCTTTTTTTTTTCCGGCTTGAAATATATCCCTCTATGCGCAGTATTTTATTCCCCTCCCTGCTTCTATCATTTTGCACGAAGGTCCGTTTTCTCTTTCATTCCCTCACAATAAGCCGGTTAGACAAGTCAAATCCCACATAAATTTTTTCTTTGCAGCTCTCTTTGTAGTATCAGTTTTGCTGCTTACGTGAGTCAAGCCTACGGCTAGGCGGATCGGCCATTTCACACAATTTTTTTTTCTCGGTAAATAAAATACATAAATAAGTGATTATCTTTTTAATATGGCTTACAATCACCCAGTCACCTTCATGTAAAATAAGTAATTTTCATTTCTTTTTGGCTTTGAGGTTATGGCACATTTGCCGAGAGAGATATTTTCCCCCGTGATAAAAACGTCGCCATTAATTCTCTCGGATATTGCTTGCTCTGAATTTATAGCCGGCAATGTATCTGCTGAATTGTCTTCTTTTTGTTTCCAAAAAAAATCATGAGCTTAAACCGTGAAGATATACCACCGAGGCATAAGCGAATAGACAAGACCACTAACTCCCATGTAACGTTCACGCAAAAAGTATTCTTGGATAGAGTTTATTAAGGGTCGCGACCGGTGAACTTGAAACTAAATGAAATAATCTACTCGAAGCTAGGCATCTTCACATATATCACGAGCTTATCTGCGGAGACCCAAGCGTATTGATAAAAAGTTATTATTCTTGTAAAAATATTGCTAGCAGTTTTTTTTTGCAATACGTGCTTAAATGTTTGTAATATTATATATATATATATATATATATACACCGTTTTAAATGAACAAAATTGTTTAACAGAAGTGACTTCTCATATTTAAATGCAAATATTTTCGTTTTTTTTATTGTATTGCAGAAGTACTGTCAATATTATGGATAGTTATAACATATCCATATTCATAAATTCACTTAAAAGAAATTTAAATTTTTTATCTGCGCTCATTTTGAGATCAAGATACCAAAAAATCTCATTTGATTACACAGAGGATATGAGGGTTATTTTAAGTACCCTGAATCTCGTAAACCTCGGTTTACGCCCCAACATGAACTAACGGCCGAGAGAGGACTCGAACCCACGACCTCCCGACTAGCAGAGAGGCACTGTACGAGAGCATGTCCCTGTGGACCGGGGAGGGCATCGTTACTGCACACGACTGTGTGGCGTGCGTATCTGAGAAACCGAACTGAACGTTGGTTGTGTCTGGACTATATCGCAGCACGATGACGCCACGGGCAAACGGTAAGCGATTACAGCACTGCCTTTTGCCGGGACAAGGAAACTAGCTCCGTGCACGAGATGAAAAAGTTGCGTCCGGCTTCCTTCCTTCAATCTACCGTCGTGCAACAAGCCATTTCTCTCCACATGAAGCCACAGTGAAAATAAACAAAACAGTGCGTGCACAATACACAAGAGTCTGTTCACGGTTAAATGAGCACTTTAGAAATCAATCTCCGTACATTTTAACGGACACAATGGGCTGGCATGCGCGTAGTGAAGATGGTGAGTGAGCGAAGAGATTTGGGCGGCTTTTAACGTCGAGGTATTGAGAGCCGATGAAGGTGAAGCGAGGTGAGTATGAAGCAACGCCCGGAATGGAAGGGCAGAAGCGGGAGATCCCCGAGAAAACCCGCCGACCAGCGGCATCATCCGGTACGATTCCCACCTTGGTTGGAGGCGAGTAGTCTAACCACTACACCACCGCGCCCCCCTTGTGATTAAGGCGAGTCTCTTGTATATAACCTCGTTGGTCTCGTGCCGACACATCTATCCTACTTGCTCTGTGTTCGCTTTATTGCGTGCTAAATCGATTGTAGCCCGGCCTTTTAACACGCTATTAGAAGAAAGATAATTAAACATTTTAGTTTCTAATAGGCTAATATTGGAGTGTCTTTAGTGTTGCTATCTGTTGCAAGTGGCTTATTTTCTTTTTGATGTTTGAAAGAATAGGTTTAAGTGACGGGAATTAACCATCGAGCATGCAAGTATATAGTTGAACTCAAGGGTACGACGAGAGATCCTTATCCTATTCATTTGTTTGCTGAAGCAAGCCGAAGTAGGTTCTACGGTACTGCCAAATTCAGAACACAAGAGTAAAAGATACATTCTCACTTTGTTATGTTGGTGGTATTGTAGAGACCTCGCCAGATGTTTTTTTTTATTGTGATTGGCCTGTGTTTTCTGGGCAATATTATTGATGCCTCTTTTATCCACGGTTATTTCGTATCACAAATACATTCGAGCGAATATGCACTGTAACCGTGAAGGTAACGCTAAAATACACGTGACACAAATAAACAGACGTGAAGGGCCCTTTACACTAAGCCGTTTATGATACCATCATCAAAATTAAAATATGAAAATCAAACATGAATTTATACAATATATATAAAAAGAGAAAATACATGATTGTTTATTACATGTTTATGCTATGTGAATAAAGTAAGTTTTTTTTTGGTACAGCCTCGACTTTGGGTATCTTCGGTAAGGATTTGCTTTCCTTATTCGAGCTACGAGGTCCTGATCGTAACTGCAGCAGGAACTATAATTTTCCAGTCACAGCAGCGAAGAACTCTTCGTGTAGCTTCGGCATTTTTCGTACCCGAAACCCGAAGACTGCTGGAAATACGGAGATGTTCCGTGTTTTGTATGCACGGAGCTCGGTTCTGTTTCATGTCATCGTGGAGCGTGTTTCCGTATAATGAGAGAGAGAGAGCACAGAGAGATCACGAAGTTGTATACTCTCTCGCACTCTCTGACCACGTGCCGTATTTGTTTACATTGTTTCAGTGTTTGAATAAGGTTAAACAGTAGCTTTTCAGGCCAAAACCAATTCGTATTATACCTGTAAGTGAATAATTTTAGTTGTTTTAGTCAACAAAATAACTTGCGTAACGCACATTTATAAATATGCAGATAAGGATTTGTGAAAAAAATCTTGTATTTTTCGTCACTTTTCCGCAACATGACGGCAGTGTATAAAACAAAAATAATAGTATTATATGCGTTAACAGTTATTCCGGTGGTGCTGTAATTATTTGTGATTTATTTGGAGAAATATAAATCACTTTCAATAGCTATAATCGTGATTTTAGCTTAACACGATTTCGCTCCTTTTTGGCATTAGCTGTCTGCGTGACGTCGAATAAACGAGAGAGTGGTTGTCTTATTTCACAGCGCGAGAGCGCGAAGCAGTGCTCTCTCTCTCTCTCTCCTCTCTCTCTCTCTATCTATATATCTATATCTCGCTCTCTCTCGCTCTCTATTGCTATATCTCTCCCCATATTGCTCTCTCTATATATTGCTCTCTCTCTCTATCTATCTATCTATCTCTCGCTCTCTTTTGCTCTCTCTCGCTCTCTATTGAACTCTCTCTCTATTGCTATCTCTCTCTCCCTATTGCTCTCTCTCCCTATTGCTCTCTCTCTCTCCCTATTACTCTCTCTCTCTCTATATTGCTCTCTCTCTACCTATCTCTCGCTCTCTATTGATCTCGCTCCCTATTGCTATATCTCTCTCCCTATTGCTCTCTCCCTATTGCTCTCTCTCTCTCTCTCTTGCTCTCTCTTTCTCTCTCTCTCTATATTATATATACATATATATCTTTAAATGAAGACACGGCTTAATTCGTGTAGACACGTGCCACTGTACCGCTAAGACAGCCGTGAGTTGCATCGGATACACGCAACAGAAGCCTACTGATTAGGTCAATGACGTGGCCAGAAATTTATTTCAGGGAAGAAGGGTGATTCCTGCGTTGGTATTAATTTCAGTACAAAGCCCAAGTTAAAGTACATATAAAGAACTACGAGCTGTATGACGTCAAGCCAAGCTTAAAAAATGGCACCATTAACAGCCGTTAATGAACTTATATAATAGGTACAGTGTCTTAGAATATGCTGATTTAATACAGCTTTACTTACGTTGATAATAGGTTTTAATATTTGCTGGGAAGCGTGTACGAAAAAAAAAAGTGACTGCATTATCTTTCACTGCCCTCGTGAACTCTGTAAAAGTGTTTGCAAGCGCCGCGTAATTTTTTTTATCGATATCTCGGAAATCGGAGGGAGAGTAAAAGTGGGAGGGCGTCTTCTTTCCCTCTTTTCGCAATTAACTCTTGGATTAAAAACGCGTAAGAAATGGTGTGAGTTTTGAATGAAATGACCTTTAAGCTTTCATAAGAAGTAAACAAAATGACACATTTAACGCATAGTTATAGTCAATTGACGGTTACTTCCAACTTTTCCGAATCCCCGTTAAAGTTCTACTTTGTGGATATCCCTCCGCCTCATACAGACAGAGCTTAACCGAGTCTCGAAAATTACACCAGAGGGACTACGCACCGCATTCTTGCGCGTCCAGTGTAACAATATGTTCAAAAGAACTATTTCTTACTGGAAATTACATACACGCCAATTTTCTCCCTATTTTANTTTTGAATGAAATGACCTTTAAGCTTTCATAAGAAGTAAACAAAATGACACATTTAACGCATAGTTATAGTCAATTCACGGTTACTTCCAACTTTTCCGAATCCCCGTTAAAGTTCTACTTTGTGGATATCCCTCCGCCTCATACAGACAGAGCTTAACCGAGTCTCGAAAATTACACCAGAGGGACTACGCACCGCATTCTTGCGCANTTAACCGAGTCTCGAAAATTACACCAGAGGGACTACGCACCGCATTCTTGCGCGTCCAGTGTAACAATATGTTCAAAAGAACTATTTCTTACTGGAAATTACATACACGCCAATTTTCTCCCTATTTTAATTATAAATTAAATATTATAATTCATAAATAAAATATAATTAAAATTTTAATTAAAAAAAAAAATAAGGCAATTTTATGTTAACACAAGTGCAAAACCCTTGTGATACGTGGAATATTCAGGAAACAACCAATCACGTCATACATGGGCTGATTTTTCAAAGGCTTGATTTTAAAAAAGTGCAAAGAAACTGCGAATAGACTCTAGGATGCTCTATTATCTCCGCGCAATTACAGTATTATTAATGCACAAGGCAAATTACGGGTCATTAATGCACACTGTCCTATATTTCACAGTTCAAATTAAGTAACAGTACGGCATATACACGCACATTGTTTGGTAATTTTAATACCTAGGAATTTTTATTTATTTTATAAAATGTTTCTTTGCCAAACTTATTGGCATATTTTTACACTGGACATCATACTACTTACAGGAAAAACCTGTTCCAGTCTGTATTTCTGAAATGATAAAAACCGATAAACTATCATCATGTATGATCTCTTTAAGCATTTGTAATTTAGGCCTTTGTTGGTAGGAAAATTTGTTAATGTTTACCGTGTAATTTTTTTCTTATGAATACGAATGCCGGATTTTTACGAAAATATTTCCTTGTGTAGTCTTATTTGAAAGCTGCTTGGCTCAAATCCACTATCGCGATTGAATAGTTTTGATTACCACGCGTCTTTGGGGCCCGTCCGCGAATCACAGACGTGCAGAACCGGAGCAACCTGATTTTGATTTGACGGTCAAATACAACACTGTCTTATCACAAAGACACGCCACGCCGCCTTTAAGGCTGGCTGGCAGTTGCGAAATTTAAATAGGCAATCCCATTGTAAGTAAATTCCGCCTCAGAGATTTAAGTTTAAAGCTAGGCGTTTCAAACAAAATGTAAACTTTTTAGGAAAAGATCCCTACAGCAGAGATGTTCCATAACATGTATAACCTGCTTGCAAGGAATTTTTAAAATTTATGTTTTACAAGAACAAAGTAGATACTGCCTATCTATATTGAAAATATAAGCTCGTAGAGATCTTCCCCTAAAAAATTCGCGTAGAATACATTCTGTTTGAAACGCCTTTCTTTAAAATTAACGCACTGTGGCAAAATTTCCTTAACATGGGGTTTCCCATTAAAATTTCGCAACTACCAGCCGGTAGGCAGTGCCCTTAGAGTTTAAATGGGGAATCAAAATAAATTATTTCTCGATGTATCAATTTTAAACATTACCGTTTCAAACAAAAAATTACATTTCTTAAGGGATACTGACACATTGAGAAATATTGCCCACATTTATAGGTTTAATTGGTTTTTTTTAAATTTATTAACGTGATAATAACCTCTGAGAAAGTTACGTCGAATATTCTTTTAATTTAAACAATTAACTTTAAAATTGATTCATTGAGAAGAAATTTGTTTAACTTTGATTCCCCATGTAAACTCCGTGGCGGCAGACTTGGCAGGCATAGACGTGGTGTGCCCAGGCATAGACGCCGTGTGCCCAGGCATAGACGCCGTATGCCCAGGCATAGACGTGGTGTGCCCAGGCACCCCCTAATGACCTGACAAATATTCCTGTTTTGGATTTTCATCTGTTTACAAAACGTGGTTTGGGTCTTAGGAAGTAATCTTGATGTGCGAAGTGACTACCTAAGTATTTGTTATTTTCTCTATTTTTTCCTTTGAATACATTGAGAGTAATAGAAGTAGAAAGTGTCGGCAGTAGGTTTACCTTTATCCACCTTCCTTGGGAAAAGAGTCGTATTCCCAGATTATTTATATGCGGAGATAGGCGTTCCCGCGCGAACACTGATTATGCAGACAACATGTTACTATGTAGTAGGGCACGTGTCACCCGCCATATAGAATGTTTCAATTCTTCCTTCCGGATTCAAATTCAGGGGAATTTATAGAAAAACGTGACAATAGAAGCATAGCTAATTAGGTTACCCATCATTACGGACCTAATATATGAACCATTAATGCATATTTATCCAACAACTAACTTATTAGGAAATGTTATACAGTACATTAATTTATTCTAGCCTTTCAATTACAACCAAGGAACGCCTATTAACAATCAAATACAAAAATTTGTACAGAACTATGAAATTTAATGCTTCTATAATGAAACACTTTCAGTAATGACCCTAACTCTTCTATTATGACACTAAAACGAACAATTTCTGTACAAGGGGTGTACAGCCTCTTCAGAGTTGGTCTGTACTTTTGATGTTGGCGCGTATCTCGGCAAATAAATGTCCTTGGAAAACAAACTTTTGCCAGAAAATATTTAAAAAAAAAACAATTACCTAAGCCCGTACAGTTTTGCTTTTATAACGTTTAGTTTATTCTAAGAGAAAAAAATTATTGAAAATGGTTAAAAATCGCATTTTTAGAGCTGGCCTGCACAGTTTCCTTAATAGGCAGGAGAAAAATAAAACGGCACAGTCTTAGTTTAATGTATGGGCTTTCACCTCGTGTAATAAAATCCCACTGTTACGGATCTCATTAGCAAGGGAAAGCGTAGGAGCGGAAGCACTGCACGTAGGTTCGCGCCTTGCACGTAGGGGCGACGGGGCACTGGTCGCGCGTGTTATTGTCGCCCCTATCGCTGGGCCTCGAAAGCGAAAAAAT
This sequence comes from Clitarchus hookeri, assembly GCA_002778355.1. Taxonomy (NCBI): domain Eukaryota; kingdom Metazoa; phylum Arthropoda; class Insecta; order Phasmatodea; family Phasmatidae; genus Clitarchus; species Clitarchus hookeri. Next base: position 4,960 of record NQII01004730.1, on the reverse strand, counting down.
TATTTCAAAAATTATCGGGACCATATAATATACTCTTAAGGTTCCCGCTTACCTGGCGCCTGAAGTGCGATACAGAGTATTTTAAATGCTCTTTTTTCTACCAAACTATTAAACGAGAGTCCAATGGGCTGTTCTACGAAGAGAACACACAATTAGGACGATGGCTGTTGAGTGCCTTCACGACGTTATGCACATTGGAAACATCATTTATAAGTACTCCCAAAATGGCTAAAAACGGCTTCTTCAAAACGTTGGGTCTCAAAATATACGCGTCAGATACACACAAAAGTACTAAAGGGCCGTGCATTGAACCTTCCTACAGACTTTCCACCAATAAAATAATAAGGTCACCGCTGCAGTGCGACGAGAACACTGCACGCCAGTTGAGAGCCTTGCGCTTAGCGGCGATGACACACTTGACGCACGAGGCAGTGTCGCCCTTATCGCTCCCGCGCTTCTCAGCCTCAAACGCGGAAAAAAGCGCTAGGTAGTAATAGACGGATGCATTAAGAGCTAGAACTAACCTCGGCAGTTGAGTCTTGAAAGACGAATGCAGTTCAGAAGCACGCTAGTTCCACTCTGCCCGCCATGCACCCTTCACGTCGCTAAGGACTCGACCTTGACCTTGACCTTCTTAGTTACAGCAGAGTCTATCCACCAAGGATCTGGCGAGGATGCTGGGGCGTGCTCGCATCTCCCTCCTCAGCAGCGACTGTCGCGGAAGCTTCGTCTCTCCGAACGGACTAGAAACGACGGTTCTCCGATAGCGAACTGACCTCCGGAGGCGACCTGGCTATCAGCTAGCCAACGACGGGTCACCCCCTCTCCCCCTCTCTCCAACCGCCCTTCGTCAAAGTACCAATGAGGTTAAGGTTTGTGTTTTAAACTGTGCGTCGCATATCTGCGAGCTTATAGTCCATTCAAGGTTTCTTCACATTTTTTTAAAATCCAATCTTTGAGAAATCACCTCATGTATGATGTGTTTGGTTGTTTTCTAATTATGTAATGCATCACAAACGTTTTATACTTACTTTAGCATAAAGGTAACCTATATTTCGTCAAATAAATATTTTATTTACATTTAATCAAAAAATGATAATTTTTCACTTACGGTTAATATGAATGAAAACAGTGATAAAATAGGTGTGCTGGTAATGCCTGGTAATAAATAGGTTTTATGCAAAATATTATTACACTGAGTGCACACGAATGCGGTGCGCTGGCCATCTGGGGTAATTTTCTACACTTGATTAAACTCTGTTTGCATGAGGCGGAGGAATATCCTGGAAGTAGAACTTTAGCAGGGCTTCAGAAAAGTCGTAAGTAACCGTGAATGGACTATAATTTTCCAGCTTCGAAGTTGACAAAACGCAAATTACACAGAATGCGTCGCAGATTTTGTAGACAAAACGGGTCACGTAACCACTTCGTTAGCAAAAAGTGCCAGTTGGAACACGGCTTTGGCGGAACGGAGAGGTTCGGACGGCTCTTGGCGACGAGGTCTTGAGAGCCGATGAGGGTGAGGCGAAGTTAATATAAGGCTGCGCCGGAGTGCGAGGGCGGGGGCAATGGGACATGCGTGTCCACACCCACAGTTCGTCGCCGTCTGCAGCACCAGGGTACATGTAAATCTATGATTGCGGAGACCTCTTACCTTAAATGCGCCGCCTGGTAGGGCGTATTTTAAGCGTGGGAGCGCTAAGGGCGACCTAGGTACTCGCAAAGAATATCTGGTCGCCTTTGCGCGCAAGGTGCTGAACTGACTTGCAGTCACTCGTCGACTCGTCTCATAGGACTTCAGGGGTGACCATTTTGTGATGTAATAATAAAGGCAAAGACGTGCTGCATGATCATATACTATGCGAAGTATTAAGCAAACTTTAACGAAAGTTTCATACGTAAAAATAATCGTTAAGCACTCGTGTTATTTTTAAAAAATACACACTATAATAGAGAAAGAAAACAAACTAGTTTTCGAAAGTGAAAAATAATTTTTTTTTTCATGTTATTTGTAAGCAGACACCGCTCAATGATACTGTAAAATTTTTAAATCAAAACTAAATGATGTTCCCAAATATGTGAGAAATAATCGGTGAGTGGACAGTACACCCCGAAAACACAAAATGTCCCTGTGAACACATGTCAAAAAGTCGATAGTTTCTAAGTTACAGACCTTCCAGTGTTGTACTGGATGTATTCGTAATAGTCTTTCCGTGTCACATTTCAGTTCTAGTGGCTGTAACTATGTTTTAATAAACATAGTTCTAGTGGCTGTAATTATGTTTTAATAAACAAGTGCGCGTGGTTCGGCTCCATTATTTATACTGTATTAATAAACACAGTAAAAATATATAAATTGAGACGTGTACATTGTGAAACTTGTACAAATAATTTGCAACAACTGAGTATTTTCGATTTCGTAAGTTGCAGAACTTTACGTTTCCGTGTCCGTTTTATTACGTATCCTTGTATTGTAGAACGGGCCTTGAACCTGTTCTTTCAGACATCAAAAAGTAACACGAGCCACTTGAAACGGTTAACAACACTACAAATACTACAACATTCCTAGAAATTAACAGTGAAACTTCACTATACAAGAAGGGCTTGCTTGATTAATGTGCATAATGTTTTATTGAAATTTTAAACATACGTGAATAATTTTCATTGTAGAACCGCTGACATTACTGAACACATCAAGTTTCCGTTAAAATACGCCGTACGAACATACATATTTTTCAAAGGTTGATTAAAAAACTATGCTTTGATCTATACCGGCGTTTCCTAACCTTTTCCAGCCACGGACCCCCACTTATTTCACACACTTCAGTCAGTCTCGCACACCGCCCGCTGGCGCACGTTCGTCGTGCTAAGTAAGCGTAGCTATTACGAGACACCTGGTGGCATTTATTTATTATTGTTAAATGGTCCAGAGATGAGACTGCGGACCCACATACATATACTCGCGGACCCCAGGTTAAGAAACACTGATATATACGATCCAGCTACAGTTGAGAATATTCTGCGCACGTGACGTAGGCAAGAATACCTATACAAACAATACCTATTTGTATTTACAACAAAATTATATGTTTAAAATGGAGCCAAATAAATATTTTGTTGAGGTAACAACATACTATAGTTTAAAATTTTGTTTTGTGGCATACGTTCACTCTCCTATTTCTCACAAGCACAGCAGTTTAGTTGTTTAAAACAATTTGTTGAAAATAACAAAATGGTTGTGAGAACACTTTTCCATAGGCCATTCTGTACAATAGCAGCAATTTTCAATATTCTAGCATGATGTTCAGTCGTAATATGCAGTTTAGTAAACGTTAAAAAAATCGCCCCATAACCGGGATTACAACCCGAACCTCTTGTTATGTGTCTGACACACACTCACCGACGTAACACCGCTACGTTACAAATACCTTGATGTAATTAGGTCGTTGGTAACTTCTAGTAAGAAATAAGTTTTCATGCAAAATATTGTTAAACTGAATGCGCACTAACGTGGTGCATTGTCCCTTTGGTGTAATCTTCTAGAGTTGGCTAAGCTTTGTTTGCGCGAGGCGGAGGAATATCCTGAAAGTAGAACTTCAGCAAATTTGGAAGTAACCGTGAACGGACAATATGCCGTCTTCCGTGGTACCGAACCATGGGCATTAAGCCGTCAATTTTAATGAGACGTTAAAAACAAGTGACTACATTCCATGCTTTCCTGAGGAGATTACCGGAAACAGTTTAGCGTGGGAGCCAAATCCAGATATCAAATTCGCGCTGCGGACCACGTTAATGATTCTCATTGTCGAGCGAGTTAACAGTTCCGAGACGCTCGTGTCCTGGCGCGATCGTTCACATCTTACGCCTTTACTGACCCCACACCCGTAGTGAGAAAGTCATTTCCGAGTCAAAGTTGATACGATTCAGTAAAGGCGGACAAGTCTAGCGAACGGTAGCGAGGCGTCTGCATCCAGGCCAGGCGGATAATCCAAAACACATAACAACAATAACAGTTCGTAAAACGTATCAGCGAAGCGCCAGCGGAGATGCCCTCGCGGAAGCACGGCATTTGGGACAGTCACACGCCACCAGAAACTACATAACACTTGGAAACACATTTTACGGTGTCCATCCATCTGTCTGAGGACCCACGTCGAGATGAAGCCATCAATATGCATCTTGGCGTGTCGCTCGTCGTTCTCCGACAAAACACTCAGCCTACGACGACGGTATTATTCAGTTTAGTCATACACCGTAATTAATCAGTACCTCGCTCGCCAATATCTTATATTTGTTGCATATAATAATAATTTGCATGTGTTCTTCCCTCATAATACCATAAACATTCCGTAATCACTAGTAAAAAATATAAACACAAAAAGTACAGTAATATAAAAAATGTATTAATAATACGTATTTGACGATTCTCTAACCGGCATACAGTATTCTCACATCTCGAAACATCACGGAGGGCTTGAACTGCAAGCACATAACGATATCCGAACAGCACAAGGAATGACAGTACGGGGTATAGAGGAGGAGGACTCACCATGAGGAAGGAGTTGAGGTTCATGCGCCGAAGTACANAATAATTTGCATGTGTTCTTCCCTCATAATACCATAAACATTCCGTAATCACTAGTAAAAAATATAAACACAAAAAGTACAGTAATATAAAAAATTTATTAATAATACGTATTTGACGATTCTCTAACCGGCATACAGTATTCTCACATCTCGAAACATCACGGAGGGCTTGAACTGCAAGCACACAGCGATATCCGAACAGCACAAGGAATGAGAGTACGAGGTATAGAGGAGGAGGACTCACCATGAGGAAGGAGTTGAGGTTCATGCGCCGAAGTACAGTGTTCTCCATCTGCGACACCTTCAGGAATGACAGTAGGAGGGATAGAGGAGGAGGACTCACCATGAGGAAGGAGTTGAGGTTCATGCGCCG
>NQII01004729.1:152649-191469 GCA_002778355.1 Clitarchus hookeri | reverse complement strand
CAAGAAACTGTCGCACTTCTTCACTGCAACAACATTAAAACAACACTACGTGCGGCGCAAAGACGTGTAAGTCATTGCTACATTTGGTACTTAAGAACCAATGCTAATGTTGTAAAGTTCCGCCTTTGTTACGTTTACGTTATATTTAAAATATTACAGCCTCACAAGTGGGCGCCATCTTGTAACGTTCTGCACTTGTTACACTCGTTATTTATAATAATGCCACGGCTTGCTCAGAGGTAGAAACACGAGACTCAGTTAATTGAACACCAGTTACTTAAGAAAGAAGTTCCAGATTAGTTTGATCTATATATATTTATTTAACATTCAGCCACACAGTTCACAGACGGAGATTTAGTATGCAGAGTACGAACCTTTACCATTAAATATACTATTGCAGATAACAGTGCCACAGTCGTTTACTTAATGATGTTCTTAAAAAACTGACCCGAAGAAACTTAAAATGCGGCTACCTCCCACACCGGCAGAGAAATAAAATAATAAAGTCTAGTGGCCGATGTGGGGGTTATTCGCACACACGACGCGATCTAGACTATCATTGTACTACGACGACTACTGTTCTGACCTGCCCTCACGGGCGACTGCCCCGAAGTACCTTCTTCTGACGACTGACTTGAATAAGACTGCTCTCAGGGCGACAGACAGACGCCTCTTTTTGTGCTGCCTATCACCCCCCTCTCCTGAGATAAGTGCCTGGCATCTGCCAGCAGCGTCATCACAAACTGTGCTGTGTCCCGCTCTCAACACGTTATTGATACTGCGTTGTCAACAGAAACGAACCTCTCGTACAACAAAAACTTGTTGNCAACACGTTATTGATACTGCGTTGTCAACAGAAACGAACCTCTCGTACAACAAAAACTTGTTGACGTTGCCTGAAAATGCGCTTGAGGAACTAAAACTTGTCGACGTTGCTGTTAACAGAAACGAACTGGTCTAATTAATGCTGACGCATCCCAAAAACAACGATGTTCGAAACGAAACACAACCTGACTTCTGATAAAACGTAACACGGCAAACGTCCTCCCGATAACCTACAAACGCACACGTCTGCCGGATAAACTATCACTGGAAACGAGCCACCACGGCTTTAAACTTCAGACCCGATAAAAATATTAAGAAGCTATCCAAAACTTCATACACACAAAAGAATTTTACACCCAAGTCCCAAAAAATTACAAATATTGCGTCATTACATTACCCCCCTCGGTTTGGGATATATTTTAAAGAAATCTTTCCCAAAGCGAAATCTATTTTGAATGATGCTGTTCTGTAAACCACTGTGCCTCTGTTCCTTGAAAATAATTTACATATAACATGGTAATCACTCATAACAAAAAATATTCACTTAATTAACTCATGGCAAAATTATTTACCTCACCTGTAAGAGTAACAATCCATTGACGAGGATGCTAAAGGAAAATCATACCTTACTTGTCTCAATCAGTTACTGGTTGTTACAATTTGTGTGGTTGAGGGTGTATTTCCTACCTATGCCATCGATGCTTCATTGCGGGTTGCTGCCCTTTGGTCTCTCACTGGGATCAGCACACCACTTCTCCAAAAGGGGACCCAGGTCTGCCCAAAACTACAACAAAGTCACTGCGACTGCCTCTCCCTAGACCAGTGCTGACAAAAAACCTCAAAAGCCAATGCGACTGCTTCTCACTAGGTCAGTGCTGACAAAAGACATTACACGCCACTGCTACTGCCTCTCACAGGTCAGTGCTGGCACAAAACAAGGGCCCCAGACCTGTCCCAATACAAATACACTTCACTTTGTGCCACTGATCCCAGGACACCATAAACTGCAGCAACATCTCCTACTACTTATGCAAATATTCTTAAGGCTCAATACTCTACAACACCTCAACCACTTCAACCTTTGGAAAGTTAAGAACCATTTAACGCATCCTTAATTAATCCTCCTAATAATTCCTATTGTCAACTATGATTTCCAAACTCACATTAATTATATGTTTCTTTACATTAACACAGTTTTCACTTGAAAATAAAATTTATAAACCTTCATAAAGCACTTCCGGTTCGGTACTCTGCATTAATTATATCACATTACTTACAATTACACCATAGCCCATGACAGCTTCAGCTTCAACTACGTANACTTCCGGTTCGGTACTCTGCATTAATTATATCACATTACTTACAATTACACCATAGCCCATGACAGCTTGAGCTTCAACTACGAACTGCAAAGGTATATTTTTTTCACAAAATCTTCACTATTACACTTTACGGTAAGTCTAATATTAGCACATTTTCATTAGACTAATCTTTAAAGAAAATTCACAAAGTTCTTTCATAACTCACTGCATATTTAGAAAATTTACAAATGTTCTTTCATAATTTAAAACTGGCATATATATGTGTACATTACTCGATATGCTGATAAATTAAAAAGTTTCACCTATGGCAATGCAAAGCCTTTACAATTAACACAATCACTATTTCAAATACAATACTTATCAATCAAATTCAGAAGTATTTTTTGTTTTTACTCAATAAGTAACTTCTTAATAATTTTAAAAAACTGTGCACTTACTTTTCAAGACAAAACATACTAAACTACATTACAAAAGTGCAATGCAAAATAGCACACTATTTTCCACCTGTATTGCTAATTACCCTTACAAAATATTATGATGACAATCCACTACATAGTAATAACCTCAATCAGTAGCAAAAATAGGCTTTGTGAGAACAGAAAAAAATTTCTGCAACACTAAAAAACAAAGAAACTCAAGGTGTGCCATTACTGCACAGCTGATGTACATATATAGATCCTTTATTCATTGTTTAACTTAGTACCTTTGGGATGAAATGTCCGCTCATGTCAAGTACAGTGCATACCAATCTCACATCACAGGAAGAAAGTGTCCGCTTCCAAATGGACGATTACTAATCCCAAAAATATCTGACACACACAAATACAAACATGAAATGTAATTTACGACGACAGCCTTCCTGAAATTATGGCACATACACGTCAAGTCATTTCTAAAATTCAACATTACCAAAACAGTGGATGCACTTCACATACAACTTCAAATGATTAATTTTTTATAACATTGGCAGCATTTATAACAAAACCATTAATACTTTTTCAGATTACCTACTTCCACTTCTGGAAAATGTAGATAACAGTTGACTTAACTTAACATAAAATTTCTGTTCATTACAAGTTTCACAAAAATATCATTGACTGTACTGAATTTACTTGCTTTAGAATGATTCACTGTTCTTAACAAAACACACTCTCTCACGATTATTAATTTTTTTCCAAATAACATTTTCTAGGTCAGCAATATTAACTCTTCTTCTTAATAAAAACAATTATTTACTCTTACCTTATTATTGTATAATCAAGTATATAAAAATTGACACAAGTAAAAAAAAATTAAATATCTAACTTGCAGTCTCTTTCTGCTATGCATTTTTTCTTCTTCCTTTTCCTTTTCTCCTTGTGTTTCACTTTTCTTCCCTTTTTCCTTACTACCTTTCTCATACTATACTTTAGCGCTTCCTTCCTCTTCCCTACTGTCCTGAATCTACCCCTCTTTTTCTTCTTCTTATTTACTGTCTTTACCCTCTTACTCCTTATATTTTTTCTGCTTACTTTACTGACCCTTTCTTTCAATTTTTTCTTCTTCCTTACAAAACATTGCCTGAAAACTGCATAATGTCTATGATACTCTTTACTCTTAGCAACTCTTGCCTGCTGCACTTCACCATCTGATCCATCTCGCAGCTTAACTTCACAATAACCCTTGAGTCTAACCCCTCTAACCTTATTTCTCTTTTCCTTTATTACCTTTATCTTAGACTTTTTAACCTTACTCTCCACTAAATTATCTGCACTTCTATCCTCATTTATTATCTCTGTCTTGCTATCTTCAACAATTAACTCTTTACTCTCTTTGTCACTGCCCATAACACTTTCATATTTAACGTCATTGTTCTTTATATTATTTTTACTCGGGGAATCTATGGTTGGATCCTTTCCTAATATCTTTAGTGATTCAACCCCCCACTTGTCTACATTTTTTATTAATTCATCAAATTGTTTCTCATTCTTTTCTCCTCGTTGCCTAATGTCCTTTTTAAGCTCCTGTATACACTCCTGTTGTCCCTGTTTAATCTCCTGTAACATTTCCTGTTGTTTCTGTATCATCTCCTGTTGTCCTTTCTGCAAGGACAACAGGATATTAAACATTTCTGCCTCTGTCAGTTCCCTGTGACGTATCTGGGGCATTTCCCGTATCTATTTCCTCTCTTATTACTTCGCGATCGGCTATTTCTTCGTGTAGGCCTACTTTGCTGTCTGAATAATGCGCCATTTCTTAATTCAGTTACGACGACGGGGTAAACAATAAAAAAAACAAAAAACCCGTCGCAAAATTAACACACTTTGCACACTGAAAAAACAAACAAATAAGTCTTGGCGAATATACTTTATAATCATATAACCTGCAATACTCTTGAAATGATGGCTTCATTGATGATTTGATTTTGTACCTTTTACTGTTGTTGGTGAATGATGCCTTGTCCCTGAAAACTTTGGCGTCGTGCTGGTGGAAACCTGGAATGTGGAATGGAACTGCCACCGCTCTCGTGCTGCTGGAATGTGGAATGGAACTGCCGATGTTTACGTGTTGTTGCGCTTCTCGTTGTTAAGTCTTCAAGTGTGGTTAATCGTGCGTGGTTAACTCGTGCCCCTCAGATGGGTTGCCATATTGTAAAGTTCCGCCTTTATTACGTTTACGTTANTTGTAAAGTTCCGCCTTTGTTACGTTTACGTTATATTTAAAATATTACAGCCTCACAAGTGGGCGCCATCTTGTAACGTTCGGCACTTGTTACACTCGTTATTTATAATAATGCCACGGCTTGCTCAGAGGTAGAAACACGAGACTCAGTTAATTGAACACCAGTTACTTAAGAAAGAAGTTCCAGATTAGTTTGATCTATATATATTTATTTAACATTCAGCCACGCAGTTCTCAGACGGAGATTTAGTATGCAGAGTACGAACCTTTACCATTAAATATACTATTGCAGATAACAGTGCCACAGTCGTTTACTTAATGATGTTCTTAAAAAACTGACCCGAAGAAACTTAAAATGCGGCTACCTCCCACACCGGCAGAGAAATAAAATAATAAAGTCTAGTGGCCGATGTGGGGGTTATTCGCACACATGACGCGATCTAGACTATCATTGTACTACGACGACTACTGTTCTGACCTGCCCTCCCGGGCGACTGCCCCGAAGTACCTTCTTCTGACGACTGACTTGAATAAGACTGCTCTCAGGGCGACAGACAGACGCCTCTTTTTGTGCTGCCTATCACCCCCCTCTCCTGAGATAAGTGCCTGGCATCTGCCAGCAGCGTCATCACAAACTGTGCTGTGTCCCGCTCTCAACACGTTATTGATACTGCGTTGTCAACAGAAACGAACCTCTCGTACAACAAAAACTTGTTGACGTTGCCTGAAAATGCGCTTGAGGAACTAAAACTTGTCGACGTTGCTGTTAACAGAAACGAACTGGTCTAATTAATGCTGACGCATCCCAAAAACAACGATGTTCGAAACGAAACACAACCTGACTTCTGATAAAACGTAACACGGCAAACGTCCTCCCGATAACCTACAAACGCACACGTCTGCCGGATAAACTATCACTGGAAACGAGCCACCCCACGGCTTTAAACTTCAGACCCGATAAAAATATTAAGAAGCTTTCCAAAGCTTCATACACACAAAAGAATTTTACACCAGAGTCCCGAAAAATTACGAATATTGCATCATTACAATGTGCTGCTATCTCTTACGCTCCACAAAAAGCTTTCGAAAATAATCGATTACCAGTTATTGACCAAAAATCGATTCCTTTTCATTCTTTTAAAATATTTTTTTCTGTTAAGGATTGCAAAGGGAATTACGTAACGGAAATATTCAAGTGCCTTTCTATATTTTGCAAGTTTATTTAAAACTTACAAAGATAAACTGCGGAAATAACAACGCTAATACTAAAATTACATCTTAACCTAGAATTATCTTATAAGTAGAAAGGATGTGTTACGTTAGTTTTATAACCACAATTCAGCGTCTCTAATATGGCGTGGTTATACTTCTGAAAAAAAAGTGCCCAAACGGACAAGAGGGAGTGTATGAGTCTGCTCTACAGACACTGAAATTTATTTAATTTCAATTAATAACAGTGAAATCTTTACCCATGAGTGCTACGTAAAAATGTAAATATATAGTTTAGCAATATTAACTTTACAATTACGGCATTAAATTTATACATATTAATATTTAACCTACAAACTATTTCTTTTCAGCTATAACCAACATGTCCCTTCAAAATCCGTTGTTAATTCGTACGGACTTTTAACAAATTATTATAATTTATTGAAAAAATATACTTAAAACTTAAAACAACCAATCTATATAGTGCTTCAGTGCTAAAAGCAAGACAAAACCTTTTTCCATATATAATTTTTTTATAACCAATTGAACATGTAACTCCTAGGGTGATTTTTCAAAGGTTCTTTTCAAAAGTATTGAAGATACCGTGAATGGATTATAGTAATGTATGGGTGTTCAAAATAAAATGCATATTAAAACAATCCGTATTAAAATGAAACAAATTCAATCCTTGGGAGTTGTATTCATATTGTATCCCCACTGTCCATCCATGCTTTCCATACACGCTTGATATTAATTCCAAAAGCCTACAAAATGTTGCAGGGTATTTTGAATTATTTTTTCAAATAATTTGACGAAATGTATTTCAAACTTGTGTCGTTTCAAGCCAATAATAAGAGAAAAGTCGACTTTTAAAAAGACGGGATCAGCTGGCAGGCTAACGTGCTGCCACCTGTTAAGAAACGCATTTGGTTCACAAAAGCGCTATTTGCCATGCTATGTACGCCATTTGTCTCTCTCCCTAAGCACTAACCAGCCAGAAAAATATAGCTTTCTTGTGTAAAATAACAAATTTACAAACATATACTAATGATTTAATTTGTCTGCGATATCTGTATAATTTTTAAACTAACATGTATTTCTGTATACAGCGATTTTGTTTACTAGTAATTTCCTTTGGGCCGGTAATCGTTACGTCTACATCCATGACACGCCATATTGTTTTGCCGCCCGCTTTGCAAAGTCGTTAGTGAGTTGGCGAATGAAAGTGCGTTGTCAAGCAAGTTCCCAAAATAATTTTAATACAATTCTTAACATCTCTTCAGCCTGTTTAAAAATAATAAGAACCATTCTACAATGATACACATGCACAATAAAATGGACACAAAACACACAAACAGAATGAGTGGACGAAACATGATGGATTTTAGCAATTTTACATACAATGAAACCTACAGTTCTGCAACTTACAAAATCAAAAATACTGAGCTGTTTTAAATTACAGATATTATTTTTATAATAAACATGCCTCATTTTTTAATATATTTTCAGTGTTTACTATTGCATAAATACTAATGCCAAACTATTCACGTGTGTTTATTAAAATAAAAATGATAATGGCCACTGCAAATCCGTGCATTTATTGCCTTGTATGCCACAATAGCCACGAAAACGAATATCAGCAAACCAAATACTTGATTCCTATTAACTACATGAATTCACTGACACAGAAGAGTTGGGAGTTGCCCAGTTTTCTTATGTGTATCCGTACATTATCCATGTACACATGCATCCCATTGTAGATTGCATATGAGGTATATTGCGTGCTCCGCTTCCATGATCCGTGTTAGTGTCATTGTAGAGCAAGCCTAAAAAATAGGTTATCTGTGTGTTTGTACGTGAATGACTGCGTAGCAATTGGGTCTATATATCAAATCATACAACTCCAATAATCTTTCAACCTAGCAACCGATCAATTTATAAATCGTTCTTGTTTGAGAGTAACTTTGTTTACATTTGTGGAGTCAACGTGATTACAGTAAATAATTTTAACTGTTATTAGCACATATGTGAAATAAATGAGAGATAATGCTGTATCATACATTAAAAGTGGCAAAACTAACTGTTTGTAAGAGTTTTCATGATAAAAACCTCAGCATTGTGGTTTTGGAAACATTTTAATGAGCAATTTCATTGTTACTTTGTTAAAATGGGAATAATTACAGAATTTCACTAATAAATTTAATTTCTATATATTTTGCATTATTTCGCAGTTCCTAAAAATTTCTAGACCTTATCTATACTCGAAGTTGGTGTTTTAAGGATTCTAGCACAATAATGGCCCATTTTTTTTTTTTAAGTAAATATAAGTTTATATTAATAGGTAGATGTCATCTCAAAAAAATGATACTAGGGGTATTTATACTTAGCCTCCCAAAATGTTAAAAACATCAAGCGTTGCGAGAATTTGCCCAGTATCAGAAGTCCATGTTCAATCGTCTCTGGCTTAAAATCAGTATGATTTTTGCATGGAATATTAATTTTATTGAACAGTCTGACATCAAAATATAATAATATGTAGATACCACAGAAGAGTATCTGCAACTTCATATGTTACCAAATAATTACTAACTGTAACTCTGAACAGGGCATACTTTTTCCGATCTAAAATTCAATGTTTGAAGGCCTCTTGAGAAAAAATCTGACAATATTTCAATGAATTATTCATATATATTAATAAACAGACGTCTTACGAATAATATGATACCACAGAAGGTTATCTGTGACCTCCTTTGTTGCCAATCGTTTACAAAAACAATTAACGTTAGACACGGCCTATGTTTTTCTGACCAAAAATTAGATGTTTGGTAGCCCCTCATAAAAAATCTAGCAATATTTCAACAAAATATTAATTTACATTAATAAACTAATGTCTTCCAAATAAAATCATGCCATAAAAAGGTATCTGCAACCTTCTTTGTCACCAGTCAATTACAAAATCATGTTTGGTGGCTTAATGCAAAAAAAATCTAACAATATTTCAACAAAATGTTAATTTATATTAATAAATATGTCTTCCAATTAAAATTATACCACAGAAGGGTATCTGCGACTTCCTTTGTCACCAATCAATCACAAAAATGTTAACACTGGACACTGCCTATTTTTTTTCAACTGAGAATTCAATGTTTTGGTGGTAGCTTGCAAAAAAGGATGTCAATATTTCAATTAAATATTAATTTATACTGTAGCTTCTTAAATGTCATTTGCAGCAGGAACAACAAAAGATCATTTAAAGCCTCCACCATGTGATTAAAATAAACCTACTAGAACACAAAATGAGGGCCAGCATGAAGCTTTTAAATTAAATTTATAAATTTCAGTGGGGGTAAATACAAGTCAGAGGATACTAAGGATCGCTTTGTGGGTATGGTGCTGGAGAAAGATTCAACATCTTTCCTAATTACAACTCCTAATCACTGCCAGTAGAGAGCGAGAGTCGTTTGGGGTTTCTAAAATGTTTGAAATGATAACCAACTTTTTGAAAACAACATATCACAAAATAAATGACATTTTGTATCTAATTCAATGTCAACAACCAGACTTAGTCCATATCACACACTTTAATAAATACAAATAGCAAGTGAGGACTAAACTTTTTTTCATCAAATTTTCTTACAGTGCGTCAAAAGAAACAGATTGATTACTGATTTGTAGTTAGAGAGAGATCGCAGATAAAGATAATTGTTACAAAATGTTTATTTCATAGATAAATTGGATAAGAGACATTAATTTAATTCAATGTCCGCATCTGAGTATCGCCGCTCGTGCTGGTAAAGTTAAAGTTCTGATTTAACCGGCTCAGTGATCAACAAAAATAATAATATAGTAAACTAAGTACAAGACTTAATTCCTCTGAAAATTGTTTTATAAAAATTAAAGTTTACATCGGCTTGTACAAAACAAAATAAATAATGACTTCTGACAACAGTTCAAGTAGCTATTAGTGGAAAGTAACCTCATCAAAATTCTTAACGACTATTCTAAGTTGCAGGAGCATCTCGGCCTCACCAGTTCATTCCAACATCCATTCTCGGCAACTGCAGATTGCCTACTGATGACTCACTCTACTCATAGAACTTCTATTGCTGACCAATTCCAGTATCTTTTAGAACAAACTGAAAGAAAGAAAAGAAAATAGTATACTTAACTTTCAGACAGTGACTACATGGTGAATGATTTCTCTCTGCTTCGTCCAGTCTTCACCCTTTCTTCATTCTGGCAAACCACCATCTTCACGACTCTGTGCCAATCATGCACACCACACGCTTCCATTCCCTGCATGAGCCCCCTTCTTCAATGACTTTGACCAGTTTCACGACTCTGTGCCAATCATGCACACCACACGCTTCCATTCCCTGCATGAGCCCCCTTCTTCAATGACTTTGACCAGTTTCACGACTCTGTGCCAATCATGCACACCACACGCTTCCATTCCCTGCATGAGCCCCCTTCTTCAATGACTTTGACCAGTTTCACGACTCTGTGCCAATCATGCACACCACACGCTTCCATTCCCTGTGTGAGAGCCCCCTTCTTCAATGACTTTGACCAGTTGCAAAGCACCACACACACACTGCACAACCATCATTTGTTCACGTGAGCATCCATGCCATTCCACTCTTCACTCCTGTGCGCTCACTTCCTTCACTCAGTCAACTAGCATGTGTACACACTCTTACTTCGCAGCAAAACTCCCCACTCCAGAGCTACAGGGGAAGAAGTGAAGCATAACGTCCCATAAAAAAGTTGTTTGTCAAGCTACTGATAAAGACTGTAGGGGAGGCAGGAAATGCTCACACCACCCAGCCATCAGAATGTAAGGACAAAACAACCAAAAAGGCAACAAAACGCCTCGCATACATCGAAAAATGCTGGCCCCCTCCTGCTAGGTAGCTTACAATGTTCTTCTTGCAACCTTCTGTGTCTACCGCACAGCAATAACCACTCACAGAATAGCAACCTATATAGAAGTCCATCACAAGAAATAACTAAAATTAAGTACTCTTATTTTTACCTAAACTTTAAAAAATATATATAAAAAAACAATTCTGCGCACCATTACATTTTTTTAACAATATTCACGTAACGTGAACCCATCTCCATCTGAATAAAGAAAAGTGAAGAGATTTAGGTGGCTTTTAAAAGTGAGGTCTTGAGAGCCGTTGAGGGTGATTGAGATGAGTATGGAGCAGCACCGGAATGAAAGAGTGGGGGAAACAGGANCGGGAGATCCCCGAGAAAACCCGCCGACCAGCGGCATCGTCAGGCACGATTCCCACTTGCAAAAATCCGGGAGTGACCCGGCTGGGGATTGAACCCGGTTCGCCCTGGTGGGAGGCGAGCAGGCTAACCACTCAGCCACTGCAGTCCCTGAATAAAAAAGAGAAACACAACTAATTCATAAGGACAAAACAAACAAATCAAACTGATTCAATCTTCCCTTTACATGAGCAAAAATTTAACTTTGTAACAATATTAATAAACATCCATCTTCTGAATAAAACTATACCAATAAAAGGTATCAGTCTGAATTGGTGCTAAACATTCATCAATTGAAATCCAGTTTACGGTACGGTAACATTAGGAAACTTCTGTGGCAAGCTCATAGAATCATCATGCTGGAGTCTCAATGACTGGATAGTGGATTCCAGATCATGCACCCTCTTTTCAACTGCCTTAATTGATTCAGTGTTATGATTGGCAACCAAAGTGAAGTTTGTAATGACGCAATATTCGGAATTTTTCGGGACTCAAGTGTAAAATTCTTTCATGTTTGTGAAGCTTTGGGACNGTGCTACTTCACAAAATTCAGTACTACAATTACTATAGTTAGTGACTTGTTCAAACCTCGGCAATCTATCGCTCACGACTTCTACAATGACAAGCTGATAACTGAGCTGGAAATTCAGTATGCAAGGTTTGCAAATCCTCACACAGCATTTTCACCAACTCTTACTGACTGGCCTCCATTTTACTGAGCTGGTCTTTTTCAACTCCTACATTGATTCATTTTGGCTGTCTTTCAACTGCCGCGCTAATTCAGTTTGGCTAGTCTGTGATTTACTAAGCTTTTTCATCTTTTCAATTTGGCTAACCTCTAGCCTCTTAAGCATAGCAGCAATTATGAACAATAGGTCTTGGGTGAGCATGTGCTGTGTTTGGTTATGCACAAACACTTATGTAATTTCATTAGTGTTTGGTGTATTGCTGTTTCGACTAATTAACTGACTCGTTACATTTATTGGCCATATGCCTGCAACATGGCTATTTTGATTTGTACTGTTATTGAAGCCAATAAAAATGATCATGAGTAGCTTGATTTGGACTGTTACTCGTTGGCTTGCCATTTAATGATTTGACCGCACTGAAAACGTGTTTATCCTTGGTGTTATTTACCCTAGTGACGATGTTTACTATATCTAAGGCAGCTACTAAATATTCAAATACTAAAATTTCCCTTATTACTCCAAGCAATAAAATCTGACATAATGCGAGAATATCTGATTAATTGGAATAATTTCTGCTTCCAAAATCTTCGTAGCCCCACATATTGGGCTCCACTTTTTACCTCGTTGTAGCATTTAAATAACTAACTTATTTTATTATGGATAGCCTGTTTGATAGACATAATTTTCTTTACTTCAGTTAAGAATAGTTACTCTTGATATATCAGTTAGTAGATATGTCAAATTTAATATTTAGTATGATTTGTAAATTGGCTAGCTGTAAGTGGGTTGAATTTGCAGCGAAGTTGTTAGCAGAACTGTAATTTTAGTAAAAGTCTTATGTTTTGCTAAGCAAACTTGGAGCAATGGTACACCAAAAAATTACTCACAGTTTTTATATTCAGACAAGCAGGAATAAATGCAAATTACAAATCTTAATGCTTTTTTGAATAGAAACTTTTTTTAATGTCTATATAATTGATTCTGTCCACCTTAGCAATTACACAGTTCCATAGATAATTTCAAAAGGAAGCAGCACTCCAATGACACTCGGTGTTGTGAAGGGAGAGCTGATGACCCAACATCGGTGTGGAAGGCAGTCAGTCCACTGGTAACTGCAAGGAGTCTAGTTATGGAGATAGCACTCACATCTTGTGCCGTCACACCATGCAGTCTGTCAAAACTAGAAACTTTACATGAAACATACCCCAAGTCTGGAGCAGGTAGTCTGATGTTTGCAAAATGGGTAGTAGGTATTTCAGCTGTAAAACTTGATGAGAGTGGTGTGATGACCCTTACCAAGGACGCATGTGGGAATCGTAGCGGACAACGTTGCTCATCAGCAGGATTTATCAGGAATCTCCCATTTCCCCCACCCTTGCATTCTGACGCTACTACATACTCACCTTGCATCACGCTCATGGACTGTCAAGTATTGAAAAAATTATAAATGACATTGTTATAGCAGGACTTACTGTATGGATATATGTATATATTACATACTTCAGTGTTTGTTGATTGTTTGCTCCTTTTAGAAATTCACAGCTTCAATGAAGGTACCTCTCTATTTGCTATTTTCTTGTTTTTTGATACAATGTGACTGATTGCAGGATCTCTTGAACTTTGATGACCCACTGAACATTGAAGCTGCAGAGCTGTATGAGAAAGATAAAGCTGCCTTCCGTTCCCGTGTGCAAGACTATGTGGCCCAGTACGCAAGGAGATGAGGCTGTTCTGCCTATCATAGTTCAACATGCTTCCAGTTATTCAATTAAATTCTCAGTTGACTGTTCAAGAACACCAATCCATTGGTGTGAGTTTGTCAAGAGTTATTTTGCATAAATGCACTGACCTGAATGAACCTCACCTAGTTCTTAGTTGCAATAGTGCAGACCTCAAGACTTACATTTAAAACTTTTTTAAGGGATGGTTCTGAATTGCCTTCATCTGATATGCAAAATTATTTTCACATTGTGATCTCATTCGAGTCATGTGATGCATTCTGTTCTCATCTCATATGTTTCCAATTTGTTTGTGATTATTTGTGTATTCCAGGTAATTCAGCACTATTTTGACATCTGTGAAATAACATAACTTTCTCAATAGCTGGTATACGTATGCCTTGTTATGCCGATGCTGGTGTATGTTTTCAAGATTCTCTAACATGGTTTGGTTTGCGTGAATTTGAAGAAGTTATTATATTGGCAAGATTTTCTTGAAATTGTCAGTACCACGTAACTACTTACTTCTAAAATGTAATAAGTTTTATTCTTTATGTGTTGTGTCTTACATTATATTAACATAGTTTAGTGAGTGATTCCTTTAGTTTTGCATAGGAAAAATTGTAGAAAAACAAAAACGTTTGTTTCCATTAAAATATACCACAATATGAAACAAAACTTAATTTCCTTTAGCTTCTTGATGAAAAGGGGTGTGTGTACAGATCATGCATTAAATTTTACAATGTTAAATCTGTTTGTAAACACCAAGAAGCAGAATTTTACAGATTTCAACTACACTGAGTTCAACTAGTTAGGGCATTTACATGCAGTCCAAATTTTTTGCCACAAGTTTTGAAAAAAAGTTACAATATGCAGTAAAACCCTTTGCTGACATCTGTGAAGGACCAAAAAATATTGTGCTTATTAACCAGGAAAACTTATTAAAAGGGTTAAATTATACAAATTAATTAACATAAGCAAGAAATTTCTTAAACGAGAAACTTCTCGAAAGGGATTCACTGAACTACTTTTGATTACCTGTATTAAAATTTGTTTGGCCTGTGAAAACATTTTCTTTATCATAATCACATAATACACTTGTTCTCTGGGAATCAAGAGACATTATTCAGTCAGCAGTTAGTCCCTAGTTAATTGAATGTTTAGGAAGGTGAAAGTTTTTCATAGACACTCACGAGAGTGTGGCAGGCGCTGCTGTGGTGTAGGAGGTTTCCATTTCCTGCCCCGTGTTCATTCTGCCTCATCTCACCTCATCTATTCTTTGAGCTTGCTGGAGCAACAGGACTAGTGGGGAGGCCATCTGGCTCCAGTTATCACCTGCATCCTCTCATTTATACTATGTTATCCTTACTTGATGGCAGGGATCAGTGTGCATATTTACTTTTATACACTGTTCATGGTTAATTAAGCATTTTTGAAATCAACATTTGAAAAATGTTACTGCCCCTACCTGCATATATTTTAATGGACACACTGAGTGCATGCACCCAGTAAAGTTGGTAATGATGGAGGGAAAGTAGTTCCATGTCTTGACATTGAATTAAAAGTGTTAGATAAACATTTGTGAGTACTGAAATGGTTTTATTTTTCTTTCTGTTTTTCTAATCCATATGCCATCCATAAGTGTAAGAATTAGTACATTTTAAAATATTTACTTTTCAAATAATTTCACAGTTTTACTAGACTGACGTTTGAATAGTGATCAGGCCCATGACAATGTTTATTTTAGATATGTTAGAAAACTACACAATGTGCATACAAGTAGATCTTGATCAGACCTTTGAACAGTTTTCAGTTTACGATGAACAGCCCATACATTTGTGTCTCGGAAGATAGTTACCAGACAATTAAGTGTTACTTTAACACTATTTTCAGTTATTTTCATTTTAATAGAAATAGTGCCATGTTATTTGTAAAATCTGTTAAAGAGTTACAGTGGTAAGGATTTTTAATTATATGAGAAGAATGCACATACAGTGGAACCGCGTTAGTCGACAATGGCACAATAAATTATCGCTATAGCGAGTTATCGTTATAACAAAATTTACCGTGCCCCGTAATTTTTTTTATTGTATTTGCCCTTGTACCTTGTAATCCTGTGTTTAAAGAATGCCATGAACTACGTGTATGCAGCAAAAAGTTAATACAAAAAAATCTACACGTCTGACAGCGACATTATGTAATGACCAGCAGACGCGACTTGCTTCCTCCTCCATTCTTCTTTCNTTTGGGTTGCGGGAGAGAATTAGTTGCCTACCAATCAGCGCGCTACTTCACTCCTTGTCTCTCCCTTTCACCTATCTCTTCTCCTGTTTCATCTGTTTCCTTTGTTATCCTGTCTCCACTCCCCTTCCCATTCATGTTACCGATCGATAAATTCCTCCAAGCTTTTGTTTCCGTGCCAGACAGAGGATTGCCAGCCTCTCAGGTAGTGAAGAAGGGAAGAGACGACACCACGTTTTGTGAGGGGCGACATTCCAGCACGGCAAAAAAAAACAGTACGCCACTGCGTAAAAGAAAAGGAAGCCGGTCGGTAGTTAGAGAAAAAAATTGCCCACTGCAGTTGTCGGCGCAGTTGTTGCCGTTCTTCTTTTTACTTTATTAAACTATTTTCCAAACATATCATAATCACCACACATTAATGTAAAAGAAGAATAATTTGTTACATATAACAGGTGCCACAAATTGTTGGTGCAATTTTATTTTTAAAGAATTAAAAATTCTTCTTGGTACTTGTTGCAAAAATCATGGTGCGCACAATACACGAGTAAATACGGTATCATAAACAATGTAGCATTGTCTAGCAACTGTTAAAGACATAATCATGCTTTTCCCCTTACACGCCTTGCACGTGGCGATGCGATGGCCTTGCAAGCGGCAGAGTCTTCCTACCTCCACAACATAAAAGGAGCGCTGGGCTGCTAGCATATCTCCACCGCGATTCCCCCCTCCCCCCTCCTTATACTTGCAGCACTTTTTCCAGCATACTCCTCTTTTCTTGGCCTCGACTAGCTCTTCTATTTGTACCTCTCCCCTCTTCCATCATGCCTTCTTCCTTATCCCTCACAACACCCGCCCGCTCCGCTTTCTAGCGTCGGCCGAAGCGAGTGTCGCCATGCGATACAGACTAACAAAGGCTGACTCGCGCGTGGCAAGTGGGTGAATGTCACTTACGATACGACGTGTTTAAACATGTTAAAAATTTGAGTTTACAAATGTTTGTATCACTATAGCAAAAGGCTTCATTAACAGATTTGCGTTATAAACGAATTTAAGTACCTTTCAAATGATAGGGAAAATGACGGTTCATTTAAAAACTATCACAATAGCGGACGTGACACTATTGGCCATACTCGTAACGCTGTTCCACTATAGTACAAAAGTTGATTATTTTATCTATTTTAAATTTTTCAGTGAATTATAGATAAAGAATTTTGTTCTCACTACGTATGAGTCTAATGGATAGTGGATAGTGTATACCGTACTGATATAACATAAACGTGGTGTAGTGTACGCTGGTGTGTAGTGATTCAGATGGAACTGATTTGGCAGTTGGGGAAGAGCAGTTGTCCCACGACATAGCAGTTGTCAAAAAATTGTAACATTAATGCGGTTGGATATAGTATTATTTTTATCTTGAAATGAGCAGCATTACATCAAGCAATAATGTTACTTTTGCTTAACTATCGTAAAACAAATTAACTGCTTTGGAATTTAAGATTTAGATGTAATTACTACAGTTCCTTGAAATCATAAAAAAACTAAAGAATCCTAGAATTTCTGTTATTTTAGAAATCCTGAGTAAAATTAGTAATGCTGCATATGATAATGGGCATTTGTTAAATGTGTCTAGTGTTTAAACAATTTTGATGACTCCGGTCAATGCAATTGAGTTCAGTTTCATTTTCTAAGTGCATGCACTGCTACGGGATTGTAAGAAGATTAGTAAAACATCTCTCAGTGTCGCTAAAATATTTGTATTGTTTATTTTTAGTTAAAAAAGTTTTTGGATAAAAGGGTAGAACCCCACTGATATGACCCCTCAATATTTCCAGGAATAGGGTCATTAATGAGGGGTGGTCGGAATATATGTTTTGACAAATTCTGTACCGATTTTGATCCACCCCTAACATCTGTACACCAAAATTGGAAATTTTATATGAAGTCTATGTTCAGTCACCTCTAGCACAAAAATTACAAGTTTTTGAAATCAAATACAAATTTTTTTTAATAGGTAACATTTTCCAAAAAAAATGAAGCTCTAAAGGGCCTGTTGGACCTCACCTTTTCGCCAAAAATTTTCTTAAACATTGAATGGCACATTTTACCAAGCACAAAGTCCATTTTCAGTATATTCTTATGAGAAAATCAGAAGACTTTATTACAATATACAGTACATTAATTTTAATAGGCATACTTCTCTGAATAATACTCTAGAAGGGCATNCACCACTGATATGACCCCTCAATATTTCCAGGAATAGGGTCATTAATGAGGGGTGGTCGGAATATATGTTTTGACAAATTCTGTACCGATTTTGATCCACCCCTAACATCTGTACACCAAAATTGGAAATTTTATATGAAGTCTATGTTCAGTCACCTCTAGCACAAAAATTTCAAGTTTTTGAAATCAAATACAAATTTTTTTTAATAGGTAACATTTTCCAAAAAAAATGAAGCTCTAAAGGGCCTGTTGGACCTCACCTTTTCGCCAAAAATTTTCTTAAACATTGAATGGCACATTTTACCAAGCACAAAGTCCATTTTCAGTATATTCTTATGAGAAAATCAGAAGACTTTATTACAATATACAGTACATTAATTTTAATAGGCATACTTCTCTGAATAATACTCTAGAAGGGCATATTGAAACTCCCCTTGTCACCAAAATTGTTTACAAACATTGAGTGGAGCATGAGTTTTACCAAGAGTGAAGCCAATTTTCAGTGGCATCATGCTGGAAAATCGGAGGATTTGTTATTTGCGTGTTAATTTATTTCAATAGACGTAATTCTTCTGAATAAACTGATACCATGTAAGGGGATATATGACTCCTTTGTTGCTAAATAAAGTGCAAGCACTGTGCCTGAGCTTGGCATTACTTGCAGCAAGTGCAAGAGTGGAATTTTATGGAAAAACCAGACAATGGTTTTGAATAATTAATTATTGAACATTGTAAAGAAACAAACCATAATAACTGTATTTATTCACTGTTTCAGAAATCAGACTTATTTGAACCAAATATTAATCACTTCAATAGTCTGACTTCTGCTGCTCTGTTCTGCCGGTTTTTACCACAACCAGTGTGATCTCATTTACACCCCTTATGTGGTGGTTGAGAATGGGGATGGTTACCTAGCAACCAGCATGGCACTCTCGTACCTTCCCTCTCATGACCAACCAGGTGGGGGCGAAGGGGTCCTGTGGAGGGGGTTGTCGCTGTACGCTGGAAGCATGTCCCCTTACCTCTATCAATTCACGCACAATGTATTATGAAAACAGTCGCTGTGTGTAAACTATCTCGGCTACAGTTTTGATCACTGTCAAACGAGACATGCTGGAAAACATCAACAGTTTTTCATGAAACCAGAGTCCAAAAAAACTAAGCGTAATAAGTCTACAAACAGTAATAGAAGGCAAGAGAAATTCAAAAATCATTAACAAATTTGTGTCATATTAACAAGCAATGACAGAAGTAAATATCTGCGAGTAATCGTAAATAAAGCTTAAGCCAAATATCTTATTGCCGCTCAAGCTTAGATCAAAATATTTTTCAGGCTTGAAAAATTTAAGCATCTATATCACTGTTGGGTCATTCAGCTAGCATACAATCAGTCTGTGATAAAATTAGCCTAATTCCGGACCACAAATCTACCTAAGATGCTGTGTGCAACAAGACAGTTTGTTAAATGTTTGCTGCTAGATAATAAGGCATTCATTAATGAAACTATGCCATACATATTCACGTATAGCATGCACCATAAACTTTAGCAACAACTTTTTAAATGCATCTAGTGATTGTGATCTATTTGAAATAAAATTACTCGTGTGCTAAAACCTAAAGCAATGTGGCTTGCTAACAGGCTATTAAAAAAATGCCATTGCCAGCAGCTGGGGGTAGCAGTTCCCTTTTTTTTTACCTTTCTTTCTCTGTTATATACTGGCATGTTGGAATGTGACACTGCCTCGCCTGGAAAAAATATGTCTGCAGTATCCCTTATTATTATTTTTTGTATGTGTATGTAATAAAAAAAGAGCTTGTTGAGCTTGGGAACTTTTAACTAGGTTACTCAGTCTTGGCTCAAACAAAAAATATCAGGCATAACCTCTTAGACAGCAGGTAGTATGTACAAGCAAGCAAGATCACGATGGCAAGATACGGTAAGTGCATGGCATAATGGTAGTCTGTAGTTGCGCTATATGGAAACACTCGGCAGTCTATGGGGAAGGGGGATGGCAGAGTCAATTGGTTTTTGCTAGTGCTGACGGCTTAAGGAGGGTCATTTATTTTTATATGTGCATTGCTTGCAGTAAAGTGCTTACCAAGAAAAGCTCAATGTGCAACCAAAAAAAGTGCAAAAAACTTATTTTTCAACCAATGTCCCCCTAATTTTCAACTTCTTTAACGAGAATTGTTCATGGTTCCTCAAAAGTGGGTTGTAAAGGAGAGGTGGTCATTATAAAGGGTTTGCAACAATGAGGTTGTATCATATTAAAATTTTGTTAGGAAAATCTAATATAATGTAGGAAGTACCAGAAACCCTTAATGCCATTCATTTTATATCCTGCAGATACAACACAGTCTCAAATAACTGTAATGGAACTATAACAAAAATGTTCCACATGCTCATACATTAAGATGCCTACCTATGTATCTGACATGTAGAACTATCGTATTTACCCACGTATGACCCGCCCCCGAGTAACACCCGCACCTTAATTTTCATATTAGTTTGCTGGGAAAAGGAATTTTTTAAAATAAAAATATACCCATCCAAAGTACCATATTTATTATACAACTGTGCCCAAAATTTATCTTCAAAAACCTAAAATATTTGGCCTAAATGTCATTTCTTAAAGCCCAACTGGCAAAGGCATGAAAATAGGTAGCTGATGAGCGAGACAGCACGCACAACTTGGCAACATGGCAGTTAAAAGCCAGAAGGGTGACCTTGGCCGGATGGCTAGCTGTTTACACGTCCCTTCTGCTTTCTCACACGCAAGGAATTTGACCCCATTCGAGGCCATGGTTTTGTTTACATTTTTAGTGCGTTTCAACTTGGATAGTATCGCACTTTAACCAACTAAAATGTTTTACAAGACCATTTGGCAAACTAAATCGGCTGATTTCAACACCATCTTAGGTTTCAGCTTTTATTCAGTGTATACCTTATATGTATACAATACGTACCTCTGCCACTGTACTTAATTTCCAACACTGAAATATTATTTATTTATTTCCGTTGCATCTCAGCATCACCGTATCACACATTCGGTGTTGCTGCAATCCACAGCAATGTTGCCAACCATAACGATTACCGGCAGCCATATAAAGAAAGTTTTTTACAAGCCCAGTTTTCTTTAGTAGATTTCCATTGAAAAATTATTACACAGAGAATGGTTAAGTGCTGCATGTTTGGGACTTCAGGAGCATAATAAACAATTTGCATAAATAGCTATTGTGTGAGCAAACGGTTGCCGACAAGCGCGGGCCGGCATATACCACCGTGAAAAACCGACTGAAGCGTACCTCCTGCATTCAAAAACGTCTCATGTGACATCTGACCATGATACCACCTGCACTCTGTTTATGAGAGCCTAATTTTTGGAAAAAATGTGGGTAGTACGTGGGTAGATATGGTATGTTGCCGAGTATTTGAAATACATGGTTTTAGAACAAACTGTTGAACATGTTCATAATTTTTCTTTTGGTACAAAAAAAAATCCCTTCAGACCAGTTTTAAATGTAATCTCAAACACACTCAAATTTTGGAAACATTACGTATTTTGAAGCTATTAAGTATGGCTGAAAATGTAGTTTTCATAAGGATTTCTCATACAATCTTGTACAACTTATAAAGGCCATGCCATGAACTTAGCGGTGCAGCTTGGCACAAAAAAAGTGTGTCCGTTTAGTATTTTGTGTGTAAAGGTGGTGGCATACATGACATGCATGCCAGTGTCAACTAATGGCCCCTTTGCTTCTGTGCCTCATTGGTACCAGATACTGTTGCTACAGCACGTTAAAGACATTGGATTAATAAAAATTTTATTATTTTATATATTTAGGAAAAAGAGTTTTGAGAAATATAAAAATTTCATCAGTTTTATTGTTTTTGCTTAGTTGTGTCTGTGTCACAGTATTACTGAAGTTGTGCTTTACAAATTATACAAAACATTTTACTCACAAAAATAATATGTTTAACATTGAAAAAAAATGTTTTGGGCTATCTCTAGATATGTCTGAATTAATGTCGAGAAAAGTTTTTTTTAAGTGGTTTAATATGAGAACTTTTATGCAAATGGGTTAGTTTGTGTTCTACGAAAACCGTAAAAGTGTGGCTTTGAAAAACAATTTGTTCAAAAAAAACCTCTAAACTATAAAAATTGTACATTTTTAAAGTAATTTTTAAAGTTTTAAATTTTAATGTAATTTTTAAAGTTAAGCAGTATTTAACAGATAGTATATAAAATATTCAGTTTTTTTCCATCCAGCCTCCACTCCCTTTAAACAAGATGTAACTAATTTAATTAAATTTGAGTGGGTGTTTGAAGGAACTACTATGTAAGTTTTGTTTTGGGATTCTTCCTGCACAGTTAATTAACGTGGTTTCAAATAGTAAACATCTAGTTTTCTTTTGCTTCATTTATAGAACACTGACTGTCAAAATAGTGCAAGGTTGTCTGGAGCAGAGATTACTTTGCTTATAGTAGCATGCAAATTTTGCATACTATTGATATATTCTAAGTCATTGTAAATGAAAACAATTTTTGTAAATAAAATTTTTAAGATGAGAGATTTGTAATTTGTATTTGATGCATATTACCTTTGAGCTGTAAAATTTGACATAAAATTGTTATTTACTGGTGATATTATATTAATTAAATGTTCCTCAATAACCCTTCATCAAAATATAAAAAATTGAAAATGAACACATTGGTATGTTAATATAGTACTGTATTTATTTTAAGTATAAGACAATGTTTTATTCCAATTATTACTTCCATCAAAGTGTTGTGGTCAGGCAATGAGGGGCTGCAGTGGCGTAGTGGTCAAACTACTCACCTCCCACTTAGGCGAACTGGATTTGATTCCTGGTGAGGTTGCTCCCAGATTTTCGCATGTGGGAATCATGCCGGACAATGCCGCTGGTCGGCTGGTTTTTTTCTGGGATTTCCCATTTCTCCCACGCTTGCATTCTGGCACTGCTCCATACTCACCTCTCTTCACCCTCATCGTCACTCCAGGCAGCGCCTGGTCGGAATACGTGTGATGTGTTGACAGCACCTCCTGCCACTTAGCAGCTTTGACAGATGTGCAGCGCGCAAGAAGTCAATTGCCGGACATGGCTGAGACGATAGAAGTAAAGGACCACCCGCTATTGATAGGTCAAAGCATGCATCGACCAAGAGCAGGGTTGGTAACCACTTGTCAGTCTCGGCTCACACAACACATGAATGGGATTCCACAAGCAATCCTTCCCCTTACCCCTCACCCAGCTCAGGCAGGTGTAAATCAGGGCGAACTACACCACCCATAAATTTTGGTTTACGCAGCTTTTGAGAGGCAGTCATGGAGTTTGATCGTTGTAGTGTTTGTTTTTAACTGATGGAGAGTGTATCATCATACTGTTGTATGAGAGATGTAAGCTTGTTTGCTCACTTGTTTAGAGTTGTAGGAACCTCTTGTGGGTTTATTAACATTTGTAAGCCTTTTTTGGCTTTACGTTAGGCAGGTGGCTATTAAAGAGGTGTCTGATGACACCTCGACTTTGTTCTTTCAAAATAAGGAAAAGGATGTTCCAGGGCCCCATTCAAATGAAATTCACTGTAGCTAAGGGAATCTTCGCATTGCCCTTGCAGGCAAGTACTGGCCAGTGGTGTTCCCCCCTGATGGGTATACATGGCTCACTCATTTGGGCACCATCACTTCAGTGATTGACATGGTACAATCACAAGTCGGGGTGACCAGTGTCAACACCAAGGCAGTTCTGCAAACTGTGAATCTCAAATAAAATCCTTTGATGTTTCTCAATGCTAAGGGGCAATAAATGGCCTTCCTCTTGCAGATGGGTGCTGGCCTGTGGTGGACCTCTGTGTCAGGTATACATGGCCTGCCAGTCTGGGTATCCCAGGCACCGTTGCATGGCCCCACCTTGAGTGGCCAGTGCAAAACTCACGTCAGATTCCATCTGCGAGGAATGCATACTAGTCCCTACTTTATTAACCCTCTAGGTAATTCCTTCACCACATATTCTGAATGCCTGGGAGAAATCATTGGGGCCGGTGGTGCACCAGACATCCTAAGGCCCAGCACCTTTTGGTGATGCCTCAGTCAGATTGCCCAGGAACAAACCCCTCCCANCACGTCAGATTCCATCTGCGAGGAATGCATACTAGTCCCTACTTTATTAACCCTCTAGGTAATTCCTTCACCACATATTCTGAATGCCTGGGAGAAATCATTGGGGCCGGCGGTGCACCAGACATCCTAAGGCCCAGCACCTTTTGGTGATGCCTCAGTCAGATTGCCCAGGAACAAACCCCTCCCACCAAGAGGGACATTGCTAATTTGCGGAACCTCGCCCAAGACCTCTACGACCTGGCAGACTTCTTCAGACCCCAACCCGATCCGATCCTGCCACTAACTGCTTGGCAGCAGGATGGACAAACAGAGGACCCTATCTGACCACCTGACTGAGCGAGATTGAGAGTAGTATAAATCTGGTGTAGTATCAACAACTTTTCATGTACTCAAAATATTTGTGTGTTAATTTAAATCTAAAATATTTTAATTGACAGATTTTCAGGGTCGTATAGGTTACTGAATTTACATGTGTAAATTTAATTTTATATTGAGTTTAACGTATTTCGTAAAAGTAATAAGTTCGAAAAATAGTTTTTTAAGTACGTATTGGCATTTTCATTTCCAAATGTGTGTAAAAATGACATATGTTAGAATAATAAATTATTCAAACACTTTAATAGAATTCTATTGTTAACTAAAACAAAAAATAAATCATTTGGGATTTTTATTTATCTGGTCAGAAATTATACACTTAATAATAACATTAAAATAAATTTTTTAGAGTGAATTCTAATGGAGAATTCTTTAACTGGTAGTTCACATTGATTTCTGTTGTATTGGTTCCATTTCATTCTGTTGTATTCTGTCGTCGTCCCAGTGTTTTCCTGTTCTGTTGTGTTGCGTTGATTTTTATTGTATTTTACTCTCTTGGTTTCTAATGCAATCCTGTTGTTGCACTTTCATTTCTGTTGTTATTATAGTGGTTTTCATTGGTTTCTGTTGTGTTGCGTTGATTTTTATTGTATTTTACTCTCTTGGTTTCTAATGCAATCCTGTTGTTGCACTTTCATCTCTGTTGTTATTATAGTGGTTTTCATTCGTTTCTGTTGTGTTGCGTTGATTTTTATTGTATTTTACTCTCTTGGTTTCTAATGCAATCCTGTTGTTGCACTTTCATCTCTGTTGTTATTATAGTGGTTTTCATTGGTTTCTGTTGCATTTCATTCTTTTGTATTTTGATGCAGTCCCAGTAATTTTATTGGTTTCTGCAGCGTTTAATTCTGTTGCATTCTGATATCCCATAATTTCTATCGGTTTCTGTTGCATTTAATTCCGTTTTATTTTTATGTAGTGCCAATTAATTCTATTAATTTCTGTCGTGTTTAGTGGTTTTCTGTTGTATTTGAAGTAGTTTCCATTGGTTTATGTTGTATTTTGTTTGTTTCTGTCGCACTTCATTCTGTTGTATTCTCACAGTCTTGGTCATTTCTATTGGTTTCTGTTGTATTTTGCTGTGTTCTGTAGCATTTCATTCTGTTGTATTCTGATGTAGTCCCATTTGTTTCTATTGGTTTCTGATAAGTTATGTGGTTTTCTGCAGCATTTCATTCAGTTCTGTTATGATGTAGTCCCAGTAATTTCTTTTGNGTTTCTGATAAGTTATGTGGTTTTCTGCAGCATTTCATTCAGTTCTGTTATGATGTAGTCCCAGTAATTTCTTTTGATTTCTTTTGTTTCCATTGTTTTTTTTTCATTTCGTGCTGTTGGTTTCTGATGAAATTCTATTGATCTACAATAGTTTTTTGAAGATTATGTTTTGGTTTGTGTCGAATTTCATTATATTTAAATCTATTGTCTTAATGTTTTCCATTCTTTTCTGTTGTGTTCTGTCGGGTTTTAATNGTCGAATTTCATTATATTTAAATCTATTGTCTTAATGTTTTCCATTCTTTTCTGTTGTGTTCTGTCGGGTTTTAATATACTTGTCCTGTTGGTTTGTGGAGTAGTAATAGTGTATCCCTTAGTTTCTGTTGTGTTTATTTGTTCTTATTTTATTCAAGAAGCACTAATATAACATAAAATCACAAAACACAACAGAAACTAAGGTAAAACAATATGAATTTTATCAGAAACAAATGGTATGAAATACAACAGAAAACCATGGAAACATCAGGAAATGCAAATGAAACCAACAAAGCATAGATTAATCCAATGGCTATGACAGGGAAGGTGACAAAAATCAACAGATACAGAACCATAGAAAACAACAAAACTCCATAGAAAGCAATTTAAACAATAAAAATACAATAGATGATAACAAAATATAGCACAACAAAACCATTGTAAACTACTAAAATACAATTGAAACGAACTGCCAACAGCACAATAGAAACCAAGAAAAGACAACAAATCCAATTAAACAATCAGAATACAAAATAATGCAAAAACTGGCACAACAAAACCAATGGAATCCACTAGAATACAACAAAAAACAGTAGATGCCAATGGAACACGAGAGAAACCAATAGAATCTATTAGAATATAACAAACAACATCATGGTACCACACAACAAAATCCAATGGAAACTACTAGGCTAAAACATAATAAAAACCAAGAGAAAATAGCATAATTCAGTTTAAACAATATGACTACAATATAACCCAAAAGATTATGAGACAACAGAAACTGGCAGAAACCAACAGAACACAATAGAAACAAACAGAACACTATGGAAACATTTAAGGCCACTACAGCACAACAGAAACGAATAAGACACAACATAAGTAAGGGAAACCACTAGAATACTGAGAAACCAATTCAGTTTATGACAATAGAAACCAATTTAAACCACTGGAATTAAACAGGAACCAACTGGCTACAGCACAATAAAAAACAACAAAAGCCAATGGAAACCACCAGAATACAATAGAAACCAATGGAAACCTCTAGAATACAACAGAAACTAACTTACTACAGCACAATATAAACCAACAACTCGCTACAGCACAATAGGAACCAACATAAACCAAATGGCTGAAGTACGACAGAAACCAATGGAAACCACTAGAATACAACAGAAGACAATATGCTACTTCAAAAACCAACAAAATACANAAATGGCTGCAGTACGACAGAAACCAATGGAAACCACTAGAATACAACAGAAGACAATATGCTACTTCAAAAACCAACAAAATACAACAAAAACCAACAAAAGTTATGGAAATTACTTCAAATTTATATGCCGCTAAAGTTTGTCGTAATTTCAATGACATAGTGATGGTAGTACAAGCATTTTCATTGTTAAGTGCTTTCTAAAATTAGTTTTGTTTTTTTGCTTCCTGTACAGAATATACCACTTCAGTGAGTAATTTATTCATTGTTCATTGTTTTTATGTGAAGAAAATAATGGTTCCAGAAAGTTGGGCTGTTCGTTGTTGCGAACATGTAAACTAGGGAAAACATAACCTAATTTAATGTGTTTTTTTTTTGTTTTAGAGTTTGGTTGGGCAATTTTTTTATACCTTTTGTTGCAGTAATTCTGGTTAGTTTATTGGTTTACTTCCCTTCTTGTTCTATCAGCAGCATGGGTTTCAAGGCATTTTTGTTGAAATTCAAAATTCAGAAAACGAAACTGAAACACCTAAGTTAGAAGATTCAATCCTTAACTGCCACCCCTGAAGTCATAGTCCAAGTTATTCACGATATGAACGCTTTCGGCCTCCAGCTAGATGCAGTAGAGAGGGCTGTCAATGTCTACAGTTGAACCCACTTCCCGATGAGTTCAATGAAAATATTCTCACAACCAAACACAATGAATTCTTCACTGTATTGCTTCTCAACTTCTTTTCTTGCCAAGCACGTAGTACAAACTGAACCGACGGTAGCGGACACCAGTAATTCTGTGAATGTGAGGCCCCTCAAAATTAACCTGCCCATCTTTTCTAGCCAGTGGGAGGAATGGCCAATGTTTCCACAACTGTACTAGACTTCTATTCACGGTACCTACCTAATCAATCATTGGCCAATGTTGAAAAATTTCAGTAGGTGTTTAATGGGATGCCCCAAAGATGAAACTTTGCAGTTGGTGAGGAATCTCCCTCTCACTTCCTAAAATTATTCTGTAGATTGGGAACTTTTGACTGTTAGTATCAAAACCTCAGAAAGTTGACGACATTATATGTCTGTATAATTCTTGATTTGCCCTCGGTCAACACCACACAACTCAAATCTGTGACACACTTTGTCGATACCTTCTATGAAAATGCACAGGCTATAAAGGATTTGGGCTGCGACATCACCGCAGAAAATGCAGTGATAGTCACTGTCCTGATGGGAAAATTGGATGTTGAAATGCGCACAAAATTTGAATATTCTCTTTCAGGACAAAATGACATAATGCCTAATTTTTTAGAAGTGATAAAGATTTTTTGCAAGCACTGTTCTTGGCAATGGACTGTGCAGTTGATGTAGGGACAAAATCAAGTCCTTTCATCCCTCTCATTAAACCACTCAAGTCAAACCATCTCACTCATCCCAACAACATAAGTCAGTATTTGTTACCAATACCGACTCTTCAGTTTTAAAACTGTCTAATCTGTCAGCAAACCAGTCATTCTCTTTGTAAATGCCTTACACCTTGATGAGTGCTTCATCAACAAACAGACAAGCAATTGCATGAAACAAAAAAAAACTGTTTTTTAATTGCCTTTGAACATCCCATGTGTTGACCACTTGTTCATCTCAAACTTTGCGATGCAAGCAGAGGCATTACACACTGCTGCATGTTGAGAGTAAATCGAAAACCATTGAATGTCGAAACCCTGTTTCATAGAGTACTACTGAGGAGCCTGAACACTTAATAGGTGTATCCTCAGTCTGGGGTCTTGCATCAGTCTTTGCTGTCCACTGCCTTAGTTACTGTCTATGGTGCGGACAATATACCACATTTGATGCAGTGCTTATTGGATAGTGCTGCTCAGGCATCATCCATTACAGTGTCAGCTTCTACAGTGTTTGTGCTTCAGGCTCATAGGGTCAGGG
The DNA here is from genome assembly GCA_002778355.1 of Clitarchus hookeri. Classification (NCBI taxonomy): domain Eukaryota; kingdom Metazoa; phylum Arthropoda; class Insecta; order Phasmatodea; family Phasmatidae; genus Clitarchus; species Clitarchus hookeri. Next base: position 162,173 of record NQII01004729.1, on the reverse strand, counting down.
AAAAGGTCTATGGTCTGTCTGAAGGCATAGTGAACTTGAAAGGAGCACTTAAATGTAAAATTCAGTCAGCTGTTGACTCTCACTGTTNATAGGTGTATCCTCAGTCTGGGGTCTTGCATCAGTCTTTGCTGTCCACTGCCTTAGTTACTGTCTATGGTGCGGACGATATACCACATTTGATGCAGTGCTTATTGGATAGTGCTGCTCAGGCATCATCCATTACAGTGTCAGCTTCTACAGTGTTTGTGCTTCAGGCTCATAGGGTCAGGGAAAAGGTCTATAGTCTGTCTGAAGGCATAGTGAACTTGAAAGGAGCACTTAAATGTAAAATTCAGTCAGCTGTTGACTCTCACTGTTNTGTCAGCTTCTACAGTGTTTGTGCTTCAGGCTCATAGGGTCAGGGAAAAGGTCTATGGTCTGTCTGAAGGCATAGTGAACTTGAAAGGAGCACTTAAATGTAAAATTCAGTCAGCTGTTGACTCTCACTGTTCTTTCAATCACGCATGGGTTGTGGTGTCTGAGATTACTGCTAACCTGCCACGAGCTGCTATCAATCCCTGTGTCCGTGTCCAACTAGGTTCTCTACCACTGACAGATGCTCAGTTAGATAGACCAGGTCCTGTTGACATTCTGCTAGGTGCTGATGTCCATGCATGTCTGCCTGAGTAGTCGATTAAAATTGGGCAGTCATATTCCAGTCGTGTTTGAGCCTAAGCTGGGATGGGTGCTCCTAGGTGCGTACCTTGAGTCACATACCACCTCCGACCAGGGACTGGTTTCCATATTTGTGGGAATGGAGAACTTGCATGATACAATCCTCAAACAATTTTGGGAAACTGAAGAACTACATGTAGCTGCACAACTGCCGGATGCTGACTACTGTGAAACACACTACCTGGCTACGCATTCACGAGATGACTCTGGGAGGTACACAGTGCATCTCTCTTTCAAATATAATGCTGCTCCTCTTTGCGATTCGTTTGGAAATGCCGAACGTCGTTTCTATTCTCTAGGAAAGAAGCTCGCAGCTCGGAAAGCAATGAAAGTTATGTACAGGCACTTCATGGATGACTATTTTGCTTCAGGTTGCACGGACAGATATGTTCCTGCAACTCAGCTGTTAGATGGTCAGAGAACTCCTAATTGTTTCATTCCTCACCTTGGAGTGTTCAAAACTTCCACTGTGACTACTAAATTGAGGGTTGTTTTTGATGCACTGAGAGCAAAAGGCAGGTAAGTGACATTTTAAAAAAACACGAGGTAAGTGCTTCATGTTATAGCCAATATGGATATTTGTTTGAGAAAAAAGCAGGTATAAGTGATTGCTCTGTGCAGTGCTGACATCTTGGAACCTAACACTTGTAGACTTTGTAAATGCTATTCGTTGCTAAAGCAAAACACAGGTAAGTGACGTAACGGGCAGGTCATAGAACAAAGGAGGGCAAACGTTCATGTTGTTTTGTGGCAAGACAATTTTATTGATTCCACAGAGAACAAAAGGATATTAACTATGCTTCAAGGTATGTAAATAACACCTTCAAGTGTAGCAATAATGATATATATATATATATATAAAATAGTGTGATATCACACATTTAGTCCTAGAACAGAAAAGCATAGGTTTTAGTCAGCATTAATTTATGCGAATGACCGTTATATTGTGTGCTTCAGGCCGTATCCGAAATGGCAGATTTTGTTGGCAAAAAAAGATTATGTGACCTGATTTTGTATACAAAAATGGTGACATATTTGGTATTTCGTATTTTGTGTCTTGCTGATGTTACCAAAAATATAAAATGATAAAATCAGCACCAGTTGGTTTTGACCTTCAAAACATATATGCTACCGTGTATTTAAAATGTTTTTTTAAAACAAATAATTGTTTATAAAATGCACTAGGTATGTTTTAAAAAGTAAGTAAGTGTTGCAAAAAAAATTTTAAGTCATTATTCCATAACTTATTATTTTCTTATTTATTAACATATTCACAGCATTCCAGTGTTGATATGGTAGAAATATTACGTGATAAGTGGCACACAGTACAACCCTAGGACTCACTGTGATGTGATTAGTTCTTATTGTAGAAGATCGTGTGCCACCCCTCAGTTGGTGCTTAGCAAGGGTTAATTTACCAAATTGCATCCTGGACGGGATGGAACCGGAAGTAGGTGACTTTGTGATGCAGGATTATTCAGTCCTATTTAAATTTTCTTTTCAAAGAGGCTATTTTTCATGTTCAGTGATTCAATTGGCACCACTGAATATCTGAAACATCCCATTGAAATAGGGAGACATTTAAATGTGATTTTATGTGTCACAAAGTTACCCAATTTGTCACAGTCACCCCCGCTTATGGTTCTGTACGAGTGGTAGATGTCCGCACCCAAAGGGACAGTTGTGTGAACCTGTGCATAAGTGGTACAGGTTGCCAGTCCAGTAGATGGTTGCAGGCCCTCTGTGTAATTTTGTGTTGTGTTGTATTGTGCTATAAGAGACCTCACCCGGTCTCGGCAGACGGCATGTTTTTATTTGGATGTAGAAACTGCTGTGCGCATCTGCGTGGACATTGTGTGCTAGTATGCGGATGGATACCTACGCTGCAATTAGTCCCTACCCCAACCCAAGGATTCTCAGCAGGGCTGTGAAACTGGGATAGCCAAATCGGTTTCTTGATCAGCCTTCATTGCAATCTGAGAGATGGCAGCACAAGTTCTACCACTTTGTCATATTGACGTTTAATTTATATACAAGTTAAGTATATTTAAAATGTTTGTATCATAAAAATTATTTATTTTTTATTTAGACTTGATTTATAATTGTTTTTATTTGATCTGATATTTATAGTACACATTACATACTTCCTATTTTCTTGCTGTTGTAATGGTCAAAGTGTGTTTTTAAACTTTTTTTTTTTCAGACTGCAGAATGGTTACTATATGGTAGGGAATATTTTACATAATTTTGTGCCAGCATATACAAATAATTGTGTAATTCATTATGCAACTTTGTTTTCTTTTCCTGCAAGTACACAAACAGCTGTCATAAACAAGGTACTTTTTTTTTTGTTGAAATGCTGCAGCAATGTAATTCCATAATGTCATGAAACAGAATTAAGTGGTATTGTAAACTGATCATGGTTGATTGTTTGTATAACACAAGATTTGTTGAAACAAATAAGCCATTTTGTTATAGCATATATCCCAAGGCCATCTTTTAAATTGTGGAATGTTAGCTAAATTGTTACGTGACTCAAATTAGTATACTATAAAATTCTGTCTTATTATTTTATATTTTTGTTTAATATACTGTATGGTTCCATTAGCACTAAGTTCGTTGCAGAAACTATATATTAAAGGTTAGGAGAGGTTGGGGCGGTGGCATGGGTGGGAATACTGCTGTTGGAGAGGGGTAAGGAAAAAGAAGGGTGAAGTTATTAAGAGTACATAAATTTTGCACATACAAGGGAAAAATAATATGTAGTGGGAATGTACAGTTTCTATGTGCAAGCAGCAATATTTTAATTCCTGGTAGTGCTTCCCTATACAATATTACCACTTACTTGTATTTAACTATTTACTACAGTTTTATCAGTGTATTTTTGCGACTGTGAAAAATTACGTTGATTAGGTTATAAGCATATCAGTGTCAGTGTGAACAAGGGTGCAAGTACATGTATTCGTTCCCTTGCATAGTTGCATACTTCAGTTGTAAATTGGACAGATGTTTACTTCAGAAGAATTTTGACACTGTCTAAATGCTTAGGAATCCTTAGTAGTGTAAACATTGTGTTTCACATTTATGGTTCATTTATTTTTGTTGGTGTTACAAGTAGTTACAAATGTTTTGTCTGGTGGTGTAGTTAGTACATTTGTTGGCTTGATCAAAACACACAAATTCTGAGTTTTTATATTATTTCTTTTGTTTTGCAGCCATTCTTTTATAACCGACACCTCATATGAAAAATATGTACACCTTTACCTTGGTGTGAAAATGAGATATTAGTGCAGCAAAATGTCTGACATTACAGGATGGATGTTAGTATTATGTTAGTTTGCGTTTGCCTTTTATTTTTCAGTGTGAAACCGACAGTTAGAAATGTTGACTGCTGAACAGGAAAATTAACCTCATTGAGATATTTTGTGCCAGAGAAGAAAAGTTTGAACCTTTGTTAGAACCTGTAGTCATTTTCATTCACATTAGGTAAGTAAAAGTGTCTTTTATACATGATTTTAAGACATAGTAAATGCATGTCACATCCATTACAAAAAATATAGTAAAGTTGAAATTGCATCTTACTGAATATTCATATCATGTTGAAACATTTTGAAATTACTACACATATTTCAAGTGGTCGAAAAAAATTTTGTTTGGAAGTGGGAGTGTAACAGATGTGGCAAATGAAAGTGTAACGTTTGTGACAAGCATTAGAAAACCATATTAAGTTTATCCTTAACTCTCTCTACATTAAGTAATACAAGTAAAATGTGTTTGCTTTCAGGTTATGGCTCCACAAAACAGAATGGCCAAATGTAGAGAAAAGAAAAAGAAGAATACAGAGAAGTGGAATGAGTATCTGGAGAAGGACAAAATGTGAAACAGAAAGAAAAACTTAGTCGAATAAATATTTACTGATAGGAAAAGGTTGAAAGATAGGGAAAGGAAGAGCCTTTTTATAATTAGAAAGAAATATAAACCTAGAAATGCGGTTCTCAACTTAGAATTTAGAACATTTATGCGATTTTTTATCATCCTTAAGTATATGCAGGCCCTAATATGTTATCTTGTCACATCTGATACCAGAAAAATTATTTTTTAAAAATTAAATTAAATGTTTATAGAACTTGCTTACATCCTTCAGCTACCAGAGTAAAATGTTAAAAGTGCAATTACTCAATACAATTGACAGACTTTTAAGCCAGTATACAATGAAGCGCTGAGATGGGTGGCATTCTTGTCACATTCGTTAACGCTATTTACAATGAAGATATTATGAACATGTTAATAACAATAATGATGAAAATTCATGCAAGTATTACAAATACCTCAAGGTAAACTGATATGAAAATTAAGTAAATTAAAGTAAGTTGGTGAAATATTGATCTCATTTTTGTTTTACTCATGGATAGCATCGGCACTAACCCCTTTTTTAATAGAAACGAATGAGCTAATGATATAACTAGGGGCCGCGGTGATGTAGTGGTTAGACTACTCGCCTCCCACCGGCGAGGTCGCAATCAGATTTTCGCATGTGGGGATCGTGCCGGGCGTTGCCGCTGGTTGGCTGGTTTTCTCTGGGATCTCCAGTTTCCCCCGTACTTTCATTCCAGTGTTGCTCCATACTTAATCTCGCTTCACCCTCATCGGTTCTCAAAACCTCGGTGTTAAGACTAAGAGCCCGCCCAAATCTCTCAATGAATCATTCCAATTAAATATTTTGTTAACAAGAACAATTTGGTTACAAAATTGCTAACTTAACAAATATGAACTTATTTTTGGCTACGAAAAATATATAGAATTCATATAGCAAAACAAATGTATAAAAAAAGTTTGACTCACATTTTCTCAAAGTAAGTTGGTGAAATATTGATTGCGTATGAATGCGTGGGTAGCATCGGCACAAACCCTTCTAATAGAAACAAATGAGCTAAAATGGCTTAACAAGTAAGGGCCGGATACAACTGGTGTATTGCCATTGAGGCCCTGTTAACCCAGAGAATGCTCTCATTTAGTTGGAGAGAGCGCGAAAGAACAAGAGTACAGGGAGAGCACCAAGTTGTATAGTCGCTGGCGCTTTGTCGCACTCTCTGACCACGCACCATATTTGATGACATTGTTTCCGTGTTTGAATATTGTTATAGTTACTTTCTTGGCCAAAACCAAGTCACATTTTAATAGTAAGTGAATAATTTCAACTCTTTTAGTTAACAAAATAACTTAAGTAACACATATTTATAAAATTGTAAATAAGTATTTCTGACAAAGTCTTGTATGTTTGTCATTTTGCTGCAACATGACGGTAGTATAAAACAAAAATAATAGTTTTTCATGCACTAATAATCATTCTGGTAGTGCTATAATTTTTGTGAGTTATTTTGAACATATATAAAGTATTTGCAATAGCTATTATCGCAATTTCAGCTTAAAATTATTTCCCGCCTTTTGGCATCGGCTGTCTGCATGACATACATAGAAAATGGGGTTTTTTGGGGCAAGGGCTAGGGGTTGAGGCTTCATAGCTCAGCCGCCATCTTGATTCTGGCCGCTATTTTGTTTTTGCACTTTATGTTTTATCATTTCATTTTGTTTCTCTCATTTCATTGATGCCTGCTAGGTGCGCTGGTGTGTGTCGGCCATCTTGTTTGCAGTAGTTTGTTGATTGCCTGCTAGGGGTGCAGGTGTGTCCACCATCTTGTTTGCAGTGGTTCCTGCTGGGAGGCGCTGGTGTGTCCGCCATCTTGTTTGCAGTAGTTTAAGTCATTGAACATGAACCAGGAGCGCTGTTTTTATTTTTCCGCAGACCTCAAAAAATCCTGTGGGGGGGTGTCGAATTGAACTGTCGGACCTAGTGGTCGCCAGCATGATTGACGCCTCAGTCAACTGAGCTATTAGGTCATATGTTGAATTAAGGGGTTTAAAAGAAATAATAGTAGTGTGTGTGTTAGGGGGACAAATTAATATTTTCTGATTGTTCTAATGCATAGTAATAATTTTTTTATATAAATTTTTTTGAAGTCTTTATGACTATCATACACATAGACCAGCAATAAGAATTTTTTTTCGTGATCATAAAATGCAATAAAAAATTTTTATATAAATTTTTTTTACTATCCGAGACATATAGACCAGTAATAAAAAAATTGTTTCATATATGTGCAAAAATAATTTTTTCATTTAGTCACAGGTAAATTATTTTTATCTGTTTAAGTAGTTTTTCTTAAAATATATACATATGTTTTAGTGTAAGTATACAAGTTTATATATAAGTTGCAGTCCTCTTCTAATATTGTTTTTGTTATAGTTATAGGTAAGAATTTTTTTTAAGTATTTTAAAAATGTATATATATTATTCTTGCAGCAACTATTCTTCCCCCTAGCAATAGTATTTATAGTTTGTTTATGTCTTGATTAGGAATAATATTTTTTTATCAGTTTAATAAAAATATTTTTACTTATATGTATTTGTGGCTTATCGCGATCAATATATGTTGGGGTTAGTGTTTGGAAATTTTAAAAAAAAAAGTCACTCCAAGTGGTTTTTAAGACCAATTAAAAGTGTCAGTATTTGCAATTATGAGAAAATAAAAACCATTTGAAAGCATCCAAGAGAAAAAAATTTCTCTTGCATGTGTATATTTAAAAAAAAAAACAGACAAATGCAGAACCAATTACCAAACGCGATTTTGTAATCTAACATACATGTCAAAAACAAAAAATGAGCATTTGTAAATAATCAGATATGGTAGCAGTACTTACTGTGCACAGAGGCAACGGTTTTCTCTCTCAAAAAAATTAATATCTTGCAAAAAGATTTAATTTTACAATTATATATTTATTTATTTAAAATAAAATAATACTCTTTTTTTAAAATCACGCTCACTTTTTTAATTAATCACTTTGTCTACTTGTTACAGTTAAATATGTCTATAATTGACTCCAGCCCGTCCCAGCTTCTGTTGAATACTCGTTTCCACGCTGGAGAGAGGAGAGGGTGGCGACGTTGGTAGAGCAACTACCCACTCTGTCACTGATATCACTCGTTGTCTTTCCTCTTCGTCCATATCACTATATTCGAGCGGTTGAATACCGCCCAAATTTAGCGATTCCGGTAGCAGAGTCCCCCGGCGAAGTTGACACTGGCGGTGATACTGGATGATGGTAGGCCGTTCGCATTATAGGTGAATGGTTTCTTGTGGTAGACAATAGTGACGGGCCTCGTACCATGTTGCAGCCGCCCACAACGATGACACTGCTGGCGTCGGAGGTCGACGGGGGATGCTGCATCCAGTTTCTCACGCAGCCAGTTTGTCGCCAAAAAAGCGCTCNCAACAAGTCCTCTTCGCTGTTCCAGCCATGTTCAATTTTTGTTACGAAGTAACGTCTCCGAGGATGCGAAATAAACTGATGTCACAGTGTCCACTTGTATATATAACCTATGTAAGCCATGCTCGATGCCGATGGTCAATTGCTTACATTTCCCACCCTGTAGTGGGGTTGACAGGCTACTTTTAACGTCAGGCGAAAATAATGGTGTAGCAGCTTTGTTCCATGTCTAGACTATCTCGCTCGTTCATCAATGTTGGCAGTTAACCGTCCAGCTGCACTGTATACAAGTACAAAAGATATATATTCAAGGAGAAAAAATTGCACTTGTCTGCGGTAGGGGACAGTCCCAATAAGTGAGAATAATGGTCCAGTAGCATGTTTTCTCCTAACGTCTCGGTCGTTTTACAATTTTGGCAGATAACTGCCCCGGTAGTGTATAAGACGAAAGTAAATATATTCCTTGCCCCGCAGCCATGGTGGTAGGTTGGTGGTCCCCCCGTGAGGTAAGAATAATGGTTCAGTAGCACCTGCAAGTGTTCGTTCTGTACGTTCAGAGCATCACTTCACAATGAGGTAGCACCAACCATTCGTTAACTTGACAGTTAACCGCGTCTAGGAGCATATAAGTACAAAAATAATACATTTAAGGAGAAAAATGANGGTACTCATTTTGAAATTAGACGTTCGCTGTGTCTGGTATTTTTAGGTTAGGTTACGAACAAACGATGTAAACAAAGCGCAATAAAGAGCTCACAAGTTTAGTAAATCACTCAATCATAAAACTAGTAATCGGTGTACCTATCGCATGTATAAAATTGTAACGTAATTATAAAAAACTTACCAAATTTCACAAAAATGCAAATAACTTTTTCTTCGCACAACCAACGACACTGACACAACATGACAAGAGAGCGGCCATTGATAAGGTGTGACCATTACGAAAAAAATGTTGCTTTTCAACAAAAAAACACTCGAAATGGTAGAAAACGGTTGTGCCCCCATATGTGGTTATGCCCCCACCTCCCCTATATATATATATATATATATATAGAGAAAAATTGCCCTTGTCCACGGTAGGGTACAGTCCCGACAGGTGAGAATAATGGTCCAGTAGCGTGTTTGCTCCGAACGCCTCAGTCGTTCGTCAATTTTGGCAGTTAACCGCCCTGGTAGTGTATAGAGCGAAAGTAATATATTTACTGAGAAAAAATATATTCCTTCCCTGCAGCCACGGTGGTAGGGCAATGGTGCAGTAGCAGCTGCCAGTGTTCGGTCCTCGCACTCAGAGCCTCACTTCAGAATGAGACAGCCATTCGTTAATTTGACAGTTAACCGTGTACAGTAGCACATAAGTACAGAAGTAATACATTCAAGGAGAAAAATGGCTCTTGGCCTAGTGCGAGCAGACAGGTGATCGTGGGAATGGAACCCACGTCCTGACAAAAGTCTTGCGTGCGCGCAAGCAGGAGGGGAGAAACAGC
>NQII01004729.1:7602-152576 GCA_002778355.1 Clitarchus hookeri | reverse complement strand
AAGCTAGTGGCCGCACACGCTCCAGTCCACGACTATAGTTTTTCGTAAAAATATATATATATTTTTAATTTAACATATATATAATTTAACACTATCACTGATTAAAAAACACTCTTTATTTTACTTCACAGCTACTTTGTCTTGAAGCGCCGAGCAAATATCTTCTTAGCAATAGTCCTACATTAAAGAATTATTTATCCACGACACCGCTATCCAGCTTTCGGCAGATTTAGGAAAACCTTGCCAACAGACAAATAATTTATTATTTTTTATCTTAATAACTTTTTCTACGAGATACGTATTAGGAAATTTTGTAATTTGGATTTCATGGGCATATTAGACCGCCGCGAATCAGCTGAGAATTCATATCTTCCAAGTAATATATCTTGGGTTGATAATGGCAAATTTTTATCACCTTAAATATTGCATTTGTCCAGCCTGGCATAAAGCCTTTCTCAAACGTACCCTTAACTCGAGATATACAAACATCATCCCCCGCGCGCTCTTTCAATTTATGCTTGTTGACTTTTTTCTCATTCTTAAATACAGTTTGCAGTAGTGAACTGTCTATTACAACAGGGCACATGCCAGTAGCGCGGTGAATTGTATAGTTATATACAAGTATGAGTTTAGGTAATATTGCTAGCCATTTATAACTTCCTTGAGCCGTAAAGGATTTCCACGTCATTGTTTTTAAGTGTATGCTTAAATCTTTTCGACAATTACCACCTCACTGCTGTAAGATTAATAATGGTTAATTTTATGTTTCTCCATTAAGGCGCGGAATTTGCCAATGTCTGTTTGCAAATTATTGGGAGGGCCTTTATCTCGTAGAACAAGTTTCATTGCCTCAGTTATGCACTTAGCAGACTTATTCTTGACTGCGATTCCCCATGCATGTTTACTGTTTGAGTCTATTACTGTTAACATGTATTAAAAACCTATGTTCGCTCTTGCATACGGGATCATTTCAACTAGGCTGGCCTCTCAGCTCAAAGACGCTCACATTCCGTCTCGGATAATTATGTCTAGCAGGTTTGTGGAGTTTGTTTGCAATTTGCGTGACTCATCTTATGTTATCCGTCCTCTCGTAATTTTTCGAGTATATTTGTAATTTCGTTCGTCGTGTGTGAATTATTTCCCGCTATTAGCAGTCGTAATCTTTGCACGAGCTCATTAACATCGTTCCAATAAACATATTCTGGTATCCTTCCGTCGTCTATTTTCTTGATGTGTAGACCATAGCCAGTGGATATTCCTGCTTCAGGAAACAATTCTGAGATAATGCCGAATTTCGAGTGAGTTAAGTCCTTATATCTTCTGCTGTTAGGGTCATTTTTTTTTTCTAAATGAGCACTCGTAACTTTGAGCAGTCGTCTATACTGGCATAATTACTCGCGAGAATATTCGGCAGGATTGCGTTTAAAAATTAATTTGCGTAGTCCCGACGCAGTTTGTACAACTACGTCACCGACTGGCGTTATATCTTTGGGTAGGAAAACAATTGGTTTATTTCCCATGAACCACTTTTTATTTCGTTTGTACACTCCATTAGTTCCATCATTAAACCGAGTTGTGAACGAAGACAAATAATTGCGAATGTTTGCGCCTCGAGTATTTGACTTCTCCTTTTTGCGTTTAAAATCAGATAGTCATCTTAATGTTGTTCATATTCCAAAAATATTTTACGCTTTCTCATGGTCCAGGGTTCGATGACTGGTTCTTTCTTCATTTCAATAGAGGGGACTTTTTGTGGTCAATTATGTAGTCTTGAGGTAACTGGCTTAAACGCTACCACTAACGCTCTCTCTCATTCTAGACGGGCCTTATTAGCAGCTATATATTTCGCGCGTACATTTTTTACGACGCGCTGTAATTCACTCATAGCATACGCCATCGTACTGTGCATTTAAACTGCAAGTACGCGGTTTATATATACTATTGCAGCTATGTGATTAACTTAGATTCGAGACTTACACAGCGTACTCGTCTGTAGCTTTATACCAGTACTCGTCCAGCTTATCACGAATAAGCTCCCAATGATTATCTATTGCATTACGTACATGTGCACAGTGCTTCCACGATGCATCGTTGTAAGTAATGTCGTCCACAGCAGCGATTACTTTGGCCGTAATAGCGGCCTCCAGTTGCATGAGCTTCGCGTCCATTTCATTTTCGTCAATAATTTCATGTGCACGATTTTTACTGCCGTGACGGAATTTCGACACTCAATAGCTGTTATTCATGATGTAACGATCCACGCGGAAACTATAATGTGAGCAGACTACGCTTAAATGCAAGCGTGTCCCTGCTTAAATATAATTTTTGGGTGGTGGCAAATTAGGCTATGGTATCACATGCTTATGCACAGCAGGTCACGGGTTCGAGGCCAGTTGCGTAGGCACGGGTCGCGAGTTCGAGGCCAGTTGCGTAGGCACGGGTCGCGAGTTCGAGGCCAGTTGCGCAGGCACGGGTCGCGAGTTCGAGGCCAGTTGCGCAGGCACGGGTCGCGAGTTCGAGGCCAGTTGCGCAGGCACGGGTCGCGAGTTCGAGGCCAGTTGCGCAGGCACGGGTCGCGAGTTCGAGGCCAGTTGCGCAGGCACGGGTCGCGAGTTCGAGGCCAGTTGCGCAGGCACGGGTCGCGAGTTCGAGGCCAGTTGCGCAGGCACGGGTCGCGAGTTCGAGGCCAGTTGCGCAGGCACGGGTCGCGAGTTCGAGGCCAGTTGCGCAGGCACGGGTCGCGAGTTCGAGGCCAGTTGCGCAGGCACGGGTTGCGAGTTCGAGGCTGAAGCAGATAGGTTGTATTTTTTAACAGCGTCTTCTAATTTAGCGAGAGGTGATATTAATGCGCCTTTAAGTTTTTCTATTCTGAAAATACTCAACAGCCCCCATCTAAAGCGTGTGTTCATTTCGTAGATCAGCACATTAGACACACGTTTAATAGTTTCGTGGAGAAACGTGTATATTTCAAACACTCTGCAATGCAGTTTAAGTACCAGGTAGGCAGGAACCTTAAGGCGCTCCTATCTGTCGAAAAATTTGCTGTCTGGTACATCGGACTGGGCTGAATGGCTTACAGACTGTAGATGAATGTGAAATCAGCGCGCAGCATTGAGGAGCCGCCGCCGCTTTGCATCGCCGGAGCAAGCTCCTCAGCGCGGGCTAGTACAAGTCCTGGGGAGGACCCTTGTCCATCCAGTTGTCTTTCATTTGAAACGCGGTGGAAAAGAGAGGCTAGCCCCATCCCCCAAATCTCACCCATCAAATTGTCTTCCTGAGCCTAGCTCGCTTTGAGCGTTGAGAAGCGTTCCTCGACAGCTCGCTCTCCTCCTTCTTCAAGCGACTACCGCAATAGGGTGGTTCAAAAAGGTTCACCACCCGCTGCGGAACCCAGGATAGGTGGTCCACCTGCAGGTAGAAGCTAGTTACCGGGCCTGTCTCCCTTCTTGGAAGGGAGCGAAAACGTAGAAAGCCAAACATTCGTCTCGCTCGATCGTAAAAACTTACAAACTAAAAAACACCTGGCTTTAGCTGGGGGAGGGGGACCCATGGGGCATCGTCGGGAGACACCGATGACATCATCGGGATTTGCGCCTGCTCTCGCATTTCTCCCTCATGGCATTCATTTTGTCAGCTAGTACAGGATCATTTTTTTTTTCCAAATTGTCGTTTTTAATGTTTTTCCTAATTACGTCACATGAGACACTCGAAGGAGGGGCGAATCCGGCAGCCTATTATAAAGGATGCCGGCATGTATAATGTTAAAGGAACCTAAGTGACAGGTACACTGAAGAGCCAAACAAACTGGTACACCTGCCTAATATGGTTTAGAGCCCCCCCCCTTTTTTTTTCCACCGAGCACTAATTAGATGTATGCAGGAGGCAATTCACACCATGAATCTAACAGGGCAGTCCATAAATCTAATCTGCGCCAATTTTAGAAAGGGTTGCACGTCTGTCACGTTTAATGATTCTCGTCATTCGTCGTTTGCCCCGTTCTTTCACGATCTTTTTCCGGCCGCAGCGATGTCGAAGATGTGATGTTTTACCGGATTTCCGATATTCACGGTACACTCGTGAAATGGTCGTACACGAACATCGCTACCTCGGAGATGCTGTGCCCCATCTCTCGTGCGCCGACTATAACACCACGTTCAAAATCACTTAAATCTTGATAACCTGCCATTGTAGCAGCAGTAACCGATCTAGCTGCCAACCGCATCTCGTTACTCTGATTAGTTCCATACCTCTTTTTTGCATACGCACACCTATAACAGTTTTTTTTTGGCTCTTCAGTGTATGTTTTTAACGTCTCTCATAAATAAAAAGAGTAATAGATATTATGTACATCTATTTTTAAAAAAATTTACATATTAAATTTAATATTAAAAAATGTTTACACATTGTATCTGAAATCTGCGAGCGGCGCTGCGTGAACTCCTGACTGCTTATAATGTCGGCGAACGATACCTGACGTCGTGTTTAACCACCGTCAGGATGGATGACCCGCATTGACGGGGCGATGCTCGGCGTCGTGAGAGATCTCCGGCTGGATGGTTGACCCGCGTTGACGGGGCGATGCTCGACGTCGTGTATAATGTCTGGCTGGACCCGCGTTGACGGGGTGATGCTCCGCGTCGTGGATGATCCCCGGCTGGACCCGCGTTGACGCGGCGATGCTCGGCGCCGTGGGTGATCTCTGGCTAGACCCGCGTTGACGGAGCGATGCTCGGCGTCGTGAGAGATCTCCGGCTGGATGGTTGACGCGGCGATGCTCGGCGCCGCGGGTGATCTCTGGCTGGACCCGCGTTGACGGGGCGATGCTCGACCTTCGTGTATAATGTCTGGCTGGACCCGCGTTGATGGGGTGATGCTCCGCATCGTGGATGATCTCCAGCCCGACCCGCATTGACGGGGCGATGCTCGGCGCCGTGGGTGATCTCCGGCTGGACCCGCGTTGACAGGGCGATGCTCGGCGTCATGAGTGATCTCCGGCTGGATGGTTGACCAGTGTTGACGGGGCGATGCTCGACGTCGTGTATAATGTCTGGCTGGACCCGCGTTGACGGGGTGATGCTCCGCATCGTGGATGATCTCCAGCTGGACCCGCGTTGACGCGGCGATGCTCGGCGCCGTGGGTGATCTCTGGCTAGACCCGCGTTGACGGAGCGATGCTCGGCGTCGTGAGAGATCTCCGGCTGGATGGTTGACGCGGCGATGCTCGGCGCCGCGGGTGATCTCTGGCTGGACCCGCGTTGACGGGGCGATGCTCGACCTTCGTGTATAATGTCTGGCTGGACCCGCGTTGATGGGGTGATGCTCCGCATCGTGGATGATCTCCAGCCCGACCCGCATTGACGGGGCGATGCTCGGCGCCGTGGGTGATCTCCGGCTGGACCCGCGTTGACAGGGCGATGCTCGGCGTCATGAGTGATCTCCGGCTGGATGGTTGACCAGTGTTGACGGGGCGATGCTCGACGTCGTGTATAATGTCTGGCTGGACCCGCGTTGACGGGGTGATGCTCCGCATCGTGGATGATCTCCAGCTGGACCCGCGTTGACGCGGCGATGCTCGGCGCCGTGGGTGATCTCTGGCTAGACCCGCGTTGACGGAGCGATGCTCGGCGTCGTGAGAGATCTCCGGCTGGATGGTTGACGCGGCGATGCTCGGCGCCGCGGGTGATCTCTGGCTGGACCCGCGTTGACGGGGCGATGCTCGACCTTCGTGTATAATGTCTGGCTGGACCCGCGTTGATGGGGTGATGCTCCGCATCGTGGATGATCTCCAGCCCGACCCGCATTGACGGGGCGATGCTCGGCGCCGTGGGTGATCTCCGGCTGGACCCGCGTTGACAGGGCGATGCTCGGCGTCGTGAGTGATCTCCGGCTGGATGGTTGACCAGTGTTGACGGGGCGATGCTCGACGTCGTGTATAATGTCTGGCTGGACCCGCGTTGACGGGGTGATGCTCCGCATCGTGGATGATCTCCAGCTGGACCCGCGTTGACGCGGCGATGCTCGGCGCCGCGGGTGATCTCTGGCTAGACCCGCGTTGACGGGGCGATGCTCGGCGTCGTGAGTGATCTCCGGCTGGATGGTTGACGTGCGTTGACGGGGCGATGCTCGACGTCGTGAATAAT
Source organism: Clitarchus hookeri (assembly GCA_002778355.1). Classification (NCBI taxonomy): domain Eukaryota; kingdom Metazoa; phylum Arthropoda; class Insecta; order Phasmatodea; family Phasmatidae; genus Clitarchus; species Clitarchus hookeri. The sequence continues at coordinate 146,436 of NQII01004729.1, read as the reverse complement.
CTCCGGCTGGACCCGCATTGATGGGGTGATGCTTGACTCTGTGAGTGATCTCCGGCTGGACCCACATTGACGGGGCGATGCTCGGTGTGGTGGATAGACGACTCACTTCTTGGGGGCCGCAGTGGTGTGGTGGATAGACTACTCGCTTCTTGGGGGCCGTGGTGATGTGGTGGATAGATGACTCATTTCATGGGGGTCGTGGTGGTTTGGTGGGTAGACGACTCATGTCTTGGGGGGCCGTGGTGGTGTGGTGGGTAGACGACTCATGTTGGGGGTTCTCGGTGACACGGTGGGTAGACGATTCACTTCTTGGGGGCCACGATGGTGTGTTGGATAGACGACTTGCTTCCTGGGGGCCACGGTGATGCGGCGGGTGGACAACTCGCTTCCTGGGGGCCGCGGTGATGCAGCGGGTAGACAGCTCACTTCTTGGGGGCCGCGTTGGTGTGGCAGATAGACGACTCGCTTCTTGGTAGGCGCTGTGATGTGGTGGGTAGGCAACTCACTTCTTGGGGACCATGATGGTGTGGTGGGTAGACGACTCACTTCTTGGGGGTCGCTGTAGTGTGGTGGATAGACTACTCGCTTCTTGGGGGCCGCAGTGATGTGGTAGGTAGACGATTTACTTCTTGGGAGCTGCGATGATGTGGTGAATATACGACTTGCTTCTTGGGGACTGCGGTGATGTGGTTGGTATACAAATCACTTCTTGGGAGCTGCGGTGGTGTGGTGAATAGACGACTCACTTCTTGGTGGTCGCTGTAGTGTGGTGGATAGACTACTAATTAGCATTAGCATGGGTTAAAATAAACGAATCCCATAGAAATAATGTATACATTTTACCTTTATTTACAGACTTTACATAATAAGAATACATTATAACATTTCATTAACACTCAACATATTCTTCATTCGAACAAAACATTTATGGTGCCTGTTTTTGCAGAACAATTCCTGCTATGAGCATTCAAGTAACACTTATTCGCATATACCGCACAGCAGTTATCACATGGGTAGTACTTGTAGACGATGGCAAATGAGCAGTTACTATCTTCATGACATTTGGCACTAGACCAGTTAGCAAATATTTTACCACAATACATGCACATGCTTCCCAATGAACGACAAACATTGCCTTTGCACTTCTTGTTATGTTCATACAGGACACCACTGCAGGTAAACACAGTTATCACTGTGGAACATCTTGTACGCTGGGCTGAACATGCAAAGGCAACTTTCATGTCGACGTGCATTACAAGTTGTACTAAAAGTATTTCCACAACAGTAACGTTGATACCATAATGCTTGTAGTGACTCTTCAGAGCTCCTTGCTGTTGACGATGCCGACGGTGTTACATATGGTAAGCCTTCAACCACTTATTCCGTCTTCATATTGTAGAAAAGTACATGGTCGTAGTAGATAAGTGTAGCCGTAACAATCTGTTTTCTTCCACCATGGTCGTCGACGAACTGACATCCGTTTTTACATGATGCTCACTTGTATAATATTCACACTGCATGCTAGTGTGTGGTGCAGATATCAGCATGGTTGCTGGACTGAAATATGTTATCTTATCAGGTCGATCGCTGTCTAGCCTGCGAAGTTGACCATTCAGCCTCTCAACTTTTTTACACTCGTTCATCTTTCAGTGTTGGAGGAGCATTGTTTTTCTTTTACACCTGCTGCTCGCTCCCGATGTGACTTACATCAGCTCCTATGATGTAGTGTGTCTGTAACTTTATCAGTACCTTGAAAACATTCTAGGTATGGGAGACAGCCAATAATCTCTTTGTTCTGTTGCAGATAGATAGGTAGGTGTTTGTAGATGTTTTTTATTTGTAATTTTTTTTTTTCTAAATCTGTTTGCCTCAATGCGTATCGGTGTCGCCGCTCTTGTGCGACTAATGATTTGAATGTGTGTTGTTTCGTATTTGCTTACAGTTCTGGTACTATAAATAGTATGTATTCAAATAAGTGCATGTTTATATATTATTTCAAATGAGATAAATTGTTACCTTGTACTGCATAACTGAATTCCTCTCGTAAAGGGAAGTACATGTGTGACTCGGCTAGTCTGCCACCCTGGAGCCTGACATGTGTCTCTCTCGGCCAGTGTTCTGTGCAATCCATCCGACTTGTTGAGACCAGTACCGTGTATCGGCTGCTAGTCGACCACCTGGGCCTCACGATATTAGTTTATCGTGCGATGTCAGCCGGGTTGGATGTGTTGCGCTGTTAGTGTTGTGAGAGTTGATTGTACGCTAAATGCGATGGCTTCGTTTCAGTCGGTTCGTAAGGAAGTCGTTTGCTATTCTGTTGTACTGGTTAGGACGGTCTGGTATTCTATACGTCATTTAACACAGTGTACAGCACCCGATGCTTGTGTAATTTGTAATTGCGCTGGTTGGTAAGTGCTTATAACTATTTTTCCTTTACATTTTATTTTTATATCTGTTTTGCATCAGTGTGTAGCAGTATTGACCTTATCGCATCTATGCTTCTTGGCTTCGCAAAAGTATTTTTTTTTCTACTAACATGATGTACAGCACTCGATGCTAACGGAATATGCACAGGTTGTGAAATGCTTATAAATATTTGCTTTTATAATATTTTTTTATGTGTTTGTATCAGCGCATAGCAGTGATGTCTCTCTTGCATGACAATGTATGTTGTTTTGTGGCATGCAAAGGAACGCGGTCTTTACAAGTCGTGTAATGTGAATCGCGATTGACCCATTGTGGTCATTTTTGTGTTTGACTTTTATGATTATTCGTTCTTTCTCATGTCGGTGTGTTGTGATAGCAACTTTGATATCACTATTATGGGCTGTGGCTCGATCGGGTGTTTTTATAAGTGCGCTTTGGCCATACTTGAACCCTGCGACTTTTTTCGTTGTCGAGGATGATGCCTATATTAAAAATTTGGTGGTTGTATCGTAAATTTTTCAGTAATTACAGTTAACTATGCATATAAGTTCTCTTAAGGCAAACTGACCCTGTGGTAATTTTCGTTTTCGGGGGTGTTGGATATGTGATGAATTTGATGACTGTATCTTAAATGGTTCGAAAATTACAGTTAACTATGCTTATAAGTGAGCTTAGGGCAAACTTGACACTGCGGTTATTTGTTGTTGTCAGGGGCGATGCCTATGTTATAAATTTGGTGGTGGTATCTTAAACGGTTCGAAAATTACAGTCAGCTATGCCTATACATGCGCTTAGGACATACCTTACTCTGCTGTACTTTTTGTTGGGGGTGATGCCTATGTTATGAATTTGATTACTATTATTCTTATTGGTTCGGATATTAAAACCAACTGTGCTTATAAGTAGTCTTAGGATGTACTTGGCGCACATGGTGTGACTCTAGGCTGGCGTGCATGAGCAGGCCTCATTCCATGCCATGCAGGTGGAATGACAGAGCATGAGACTCATCGCTACCAGGACGCCAGGTAAAAGAAGACCAGAAGAAATACGAGAAAACCATGGTGGAATGACAGTGCATGAGACGCGACCCTGCCTGGTCGCCAGGTGAAAGGAGACCAGAAGGAATATGAGAAAACTAAGGTGGAATGACAGAGCTTGATGAGAGAGGTTGCATGATGGGGCAATGATGTCGAACATTCTCAGGCAAGATGAATGGTGCTGGCATTGAATGATAGAGCATGAATGTCAGGGTAACCCCTCCACTCCTCATTCCTCATTGCTCAAAAAGGAGTCACTTAGCCAAATTGTGGAGTCATTGGCAAAAATTGTACAAAAGTCAGCCGCATTCTGCAAAACACTTTTTTTTTGTGAAAAATGTTGCTGGCTTGGAGGGAAATTCGGGAAATTTTGAAGCGAATTCTGACAATTTTTGCTGTTTTTGAGGGAAAATGGAAATGATGGCCTGTTGACATTATCCAAGATGGTGGTCGGCTCGTCCCCATCTCCCACCCCCTGGCGTAGAAACGCCTATTTCTAACTACTGCTGTAGAGGAAAACAAAACGTAAACTATTACAATGCAAAAAGTAGGAAGCAAGAACTTTTTTTGGATTAGTAGATAGATGTGTGATATAAACCCATGAAGTAAAATGAGGAGAGACTAAATTATTTTGATGCCCCTATTTTTAAATGCCCGCCTACCTGGAGACAATGAACATGTTTGAGACACCGGAGCAGTGAAACGATAAGAGCACACTCCCACGCATTAGTGCTGAGTCGCCTCTACGTGCAAGGCAGTAAACTGGCATGCAATGTTTTTGTCGTTAAGTGTAACTGCCGTATTATTTTAGTGGTGGAAAGTCTGAAGTAAAGTCCAGTGCAGGTTTCTATCGTGGTTTTGCAGGAATCTTGTTAGTAGTATTTCAAATATCATATAGCCAGTTAAAGGAAACTGCCATTCAGACACCATCTGAAGTATGTGTTCTTTTCGTAGATAATTATATTGAGAACACGTTTACTAGTTTTTGTGTTGAGCGGTGAAAGCAAAGGGGGGAAGGAGGGACGCGTATTTATAACGCGCTGCAACAACAGAATACAAAAGTACCTAGCATACACAGAAGTGAAATGACGTGTCGGTCCCTTTGATAAAGCGAATTCGTTCTCTCGTCGTCTGCCCGGAGCTCTGGAAACTTGTCTATGGTCTGATTGCCTACCGCGTGCTAGGGAAGTGTCCGTATTGGTTGGGCTGCCGTCTGGTACGTCCATCTTCAGGCGCTGATTGTAGAATGTCATTCCGCAATATTTTTGACAAGTTCGGTCATTTTGATGGCAAGTGGTTCTGGAGTTCACGTTACACAAGCCGATTTCTCTTCTGTGTTCTTAGTTATTCTGTGCTACAACGATGGTTACTAGGCCGGTTTGCTTTTCTGTTGTCTCCATGTAGAACATAGAAAATATTTTAACCTCCTAGGTCTGTGGCCAGTATAAACTCCTGCTTAGGTTAACTTACACAGCATTCCTTTGTTTTTATTACACTTCTTTAATTTTGTAAATTTGTTTAGTATTTTTATTTCTAATTATGCTAAATAATAGGTGTTAAAGGTTAACTGTTCTCCACCCTATATAATTTTGCTGTGGATCATTTATACTGATTGCATTTTTTACTGCTGCAAGTTACAGATTATTTTCGATTTCGCAGTGTATTCACCTTACCTAACAAAATTAAATAAAAACTTCACTTTATTTAAAGTTTCCGTTTACTGATTGCACAACATGTCATTTTGAATCGTTGTCATTATCTAGAGACTTACACTCTTTGGACATACGTTTATTTGGAAGTCTTTCAAATATGGCGTTGTCAACAGTTTGACCTTTGGTATAATGCATGTAAATTTTTAAATATTTTTCTGGAAATAAAATAATACTCCCATTTCTCCATTCAGTAACATACACGGAAAAACATGTATTTGCTCTACGACATAATCCGCAGCGAAATTGGTAGCTGTCGACATTACCACGATCACATAGGTACACTGTAGAAAATTTGAACTCCAGATTTAAAACTGTAACTTGCTGTAATAAAAATATATCAGCGAATAATACCAATAACTGACTGATCACAAAAATAAATACCTCTATTATAAATTTTACAATTTATTAATATATTATAAAACAATATACATTAACAAAGCGTATGAAATACATTTAACGAAAATATATACACAAACGCCATAAATATTCGATGACTTATAAACACGAGCACAAATCACTGGAACTGAAAACATATAATTAATGGGAAAGCTTGAAAAGGAATTTTTCGAAATTTAACACGTAAGGAGATGTCAAGTGGTAAAAAGTTTTTCCCGAATCCTCAATATTCTTTCAATACGATTTTACTTTAAAAATTGTTTATACAAATTTCTAAAAATGTACTTCTGGATTCGTAGAATTCAATTTACCCGATCCACCTGATAGAAATTAGATAAAATATATATGTTTTCTCCTAAATATTTCTTTGCTTTGGATACTTTTTTATTTTGATATCTTTTAGTGGATTAACTTATTTTGATACTGTTTTACGCTCATTTTCGAGCTTTGATAACGGGAAATTTTTTGTTTGATTTTCAACACACAAAATTACAAAAGCTAAAAAATTCGACGTCCCTCTATAGCTACACATGCATAGTTTCACTGTTGGACTCTATTAAATAGTCATGATTTTCTCCTCAGAACACAGGTGTTGTATCATCTTTATTTGAAGGTGGCTCGAGCAAATAATCCACGCATAACAGATCCGAACAATCTGTCATTGTGTAAAAATTACTATCTCTGACATCATCCCCTGTACTTGAAAAGTCATTATCATTATAGTTTCTTGAGCCAGTTACTTCTTTCATGTCTTGCCAGAAAGAACAGCCTAATTGAGGGTTTTCTGTTGCTGCTTTCAGTGGCATAGAAGCTGCCTCAGGTAACATGCAAAAAAAAAAATGCATTGTTGTATTGTTTTCCTTGCTACTTTATACATAAGTTACATGAAGAAATTAGCGAATTAATTTAATGACAAGTTAGACTTCAAAGACATTAATGTACTCTAATGAAGAAATAGTGAAAATGTTCCAAACCAGGAAATTTTGACTTTTTATCACTTGAAATTAAGTCACTGAAATCAGTGGGACGATACAGATTGTTTCAGTGACTGAATGTCTCTGATTTAAATGTGATACACTAATTACACAGTGAAGTTCACTGGTATAGTAACTGGTTTGCTGTGAATTTTACTGATTATTGTTAACAGCTTGTTAACAGGATTTTCCGTGATCGGCATTTCACTTGTTAACACTAGTATGTTTGTGTTATATTGAAACTTTCATTCCAGCGCCGCTCCATTCTAGGGTTTCATTTCTGTCATGCCCGGAGATGACGGTCACCTATGGGTCCCAGCTGGAAAGACCGTCACTCGGAGGTTGTCACCTTGCCCTGGGTGCACTCCCCACACGCCATTTATTAATTTTTTTAGTTATGACTTAAGAGAGTATGGCATGTAAATATTCGTTTTATGCATTTTGTGCATTACACAGTATTGTAAAATCCAGTTTCTAAAATTAAGAAAGGGCAATCCAAAGAAACACATTTCTCAATATTTGAAAATGTTGATATAACGGGTGCGCGGATCTACTGTATCTTCATGACAGGCGTCGTAAGATTGCAGTTGGCTGTTCGGCGGAAGAAACTATTCGGAAGTATTGTAGTTGAGCTTTAAACGTTTTTAACAGAAGTCTATATAATAACGTTCTTCAGGATTGCCTCTTGGTATAAGTAGTATGATAATTTTCCTTCCGGGCCTTCTGTAGGCCATCTTTTTTCCAGCCGCCATTTTGTTTTCGCCCACCATCTTGTTTCCCAATTACTCACCTGTACATCTGTCGCATGCGCTCCACATAACGTAGTTCTCTAGTCGTCCGCTAGAGTGCACCACCGATCCCTGTAATGTTGTTTATTGCTGCTAGAGTGTGCCACCCTGTAACCTTCGTTAAACACCGCTATATTGTTTCCACTTGTCTTTCATCGCCTGCTAGGAGGCGCTGGTGTCACTCTCGCTTGGCCACCATGTTGGTTCTAGATTAGCCGCTAGGGGCATTTTTTAAAATTTGTTTTTGCAGAGCTCAAAATATTGTCTAGAGGAGGTCAGGATCAAACTGACGAACTTTGGGCCAAGGAAAAGAACATTTTATTCGGCACGGATATCAATGCCAAGTCTGAACTGCGGAATTCCCCAAAGACGGATGACCGAGGGGAGGAGGTGAACAAGTACTTAACCGAGAGCAACCTGCATGTACACAACACACCAGGCTACCAGGCGACCTAATGGTAGGCTACCCATGATACGGAATCTTATCTAGATGTCACCATTGCGACGGCACGTGCCCTTGGACATATTGGGGACTTGAGAGTTTCAGACCAACTAGACTCTGACCATAAAATGATTCTGTTCACCATCCGGAAGAATGGAGGTAAGGGAGAAAGACCAGCAAGACCCAGGTTTGTCACAGCCAAAGCCGATTGGCCCTGCTTTGACAGAGTACTACTGGAAAACATTGAGAAATATCGGCGTGAAAACGAGACCATGACCATAGACCAAAGGGCTCAGAATCTGGTAAGGGTAATAATGGGCACCTTTCAGGAAGCAATTCCCCGGGTGTCCAGAAAAGTACCCCATCATCCCTGGCGGGATGATGAGTTCGAGCTTCTTCGCAGAAGTGTGAAGCGCTCGAGGAAGCAATTCAAACGAATATACGAGCCAGAAAGAAGACAAAGAGCAGTACATCAGTACAATGTCTTGCAGGGAGAATATCGGTGAAAGCTGAGAAAGAAAATGCAGCAAGCTTGGAGAGAGCTTGTCTCGGAAAAGGGAAATGAGGACCCATGGGGTTTGCTCTACTGGGTGGTGATGAGGAAATTGCGAAACTCTTCGAGCCCTAGAGCGTGATGGACACCTATTGCAATCCTTCGAGGAAAACACTAGGCTCTTGATGGAAGTATTGTTGCCTGACGATGACAAAGATGGGGAAAATCAGTACCACCGAGAACTGAGACTCATGGTGGGTGTGGAGATCAATACCGATGACACAGCACTTTGCTCTGTGGAGGAGTTAGACCGAGTTATACGCAGGACAAAGGTAAAGAAGTTTCCAGGCTTGGATGGCCTGACAAGAGAAATGCTTCTCCGAGCATATCTCAGGATGAGAACCGAGATGCTAGATCTGTTTAACCACTGTCTAGAAACGAGTAGCTTCCCTGAGTGCTGGAAGAAAGGCCTACTGAAAATCATATACAAGGGGAGGATGAAAGAACCCCAGACTGGCCAAGTCGTACAGGCCCATTATACTCTTGTCTGTAATGGGCAAAGTGCTGGAATGCCTTGTAAACCGAAGGCTCATGGAATACCTGAATGTAGTCCAAGGTATACATGCGAAACAGGACGGCTTCATGAAAGGGAAAAATACCGAGAAAGCTATCATAGACGTGGTTAATCAGGTAAGACAATATGAGCAAGGATTATATCTTAGCAATCTCCCTGGATATATCGGGGGAATTTGACAATGCGTGGTGGCCTCAGATCCTGTGGCAACTCCGGTTGCTGAAGTGCCTAAAGAATATCTATAATGTCATCAAGGATTTTCTAAAGGACAGAACATGTGAGATCCATATAGGGGACCACAGAGAAGAGAAAGTGTTTATCAAAGGCTGTCCGCAGGGATCGGTATTAGGCCCTATGCTATGGAACATAATTTTCGAAGGGTTGCTGCGGCTGAACACCCGGATGGTTGCATGATCTAAGGATACACTGACGATGGTCTGTTATTGTTACCGGCATGGACTAGACGGGAATTGGAGGAGAAAACTGAGAGTGCCCTGGATACAATAACGACCTGGGCAGAGAACTTCAAACTGAAATTCTCTGTAGAGCAAATGAATGGAATTCTTCTCAAAGGAAACCTCCAAAGAAAGCCAGTCATCAGATTCGAAGGACGAGTTGTAAAACTCTTCCAGGAAATGAAATATCTAAGGGTGATATTACAGACACATCTTTTGTTCCGTTGACACATTAACTAACTACTCCGCGAAAAAAGCTGTAGGACTGTGGCTCCTGCGAACTGGGGTCTGGGCTACCACGCGTTGAAGCTAATGTATAGAAGTGTGTTTCTGCCTGTGATCACATACGCCTGTGGCATATATGGTACCCAGAGGTGAGTAAAGTATATACCAAGTGGAAAATCATCAGTGCGCAGAGAACTGCTCTGTGGGAATAACTAAGGCGTACCTAAGAACTTCCAATGCAAGTAATTGCAGGATAACTCCCACGGGACCTACTTATTACAGAAAGAGGGCTGATAAGTAAATGGGTGGTACCTATCACCCCGGAAGATACATAGGAACTACAGGGAAGAACACTGGAAGTGTGGCAAGACCAGTGGGAGGCATCGGAAAAGGGTAGAACAACCCATGACATCTTTCCTGAAATCCGCTTGAGGCTGCACATGCGGTGGCTTAATATAGGCCATTAAAGTGCGCAGTTCCTGACCAGGTACGGAAACTTCAAAGCCAAGTTATTCTCGATGGGGCTAGTTCAAGAACCTGACTGTGTTGTGTGTGGGGTGCCTTACACCTCCGCTCACCTGCTGTATGACTGCCCGAAAATTGAAGATCTTCGGACTTTTTTGAGGACAGTCATGAATCGCTCGACCTCCGGAACATGATCGCGGACAAGAATCTGGCACCTTTGGTGTTGGAATTCTTGACGAAAATAGGCAAGCGAAACGAGAACTTCGACATATGGTTGCTCAGCCAAAGTCTGAGTCAAAGCACAGCTGGGGACAGGGATAATTCTGAAAAAGAAAATGATTGAACACCTCTTCCCAGTAGTGATACTGGAAGAACGACAGGAAGATCGTCCCCCTCACCAACAAAACACCAGAAATATCTGTAACACCAGAACCAGAGGTAATAGCGAAGCAGGCGCAAGCTCCCAGAATGTCTGGCTCTATCCTGCATTTTATAGAGCCAGACGAAGAGGATATTTAACCGGCCAAGACTACCCCGCCTATTGAGACAAATCCAGAGAGGCCAAATTATGGATGGCCATGAGCCTGGAATCCAGTCTTGTACATAAGGGAGAGCTATGCTCGCCTTGCATGCAACATGAGCAAACTCCTAAGGGACCAGAAAAGAAGAGCGGACTGCGCTCTAGGAAAATAACGGGAGCAAGAGGAGAGAGACAGGAAGGTATAACTGGAGGACAGAACATAAAGGGAAGTCTCTCTGCTCAGAGCTCAAGTAAGAAGGAACGAAATGGTACCTTTCTCTGAGAGAATCGTTACCATAGAGTGGCCATCCAATCATAAAACCATGGATGCCGCAGTGCAGGCCTGGCCCTTAGAAGCACACCCGAAAGAACCCTGGAAACTCTATGATTAGTTCATACGAGATACCCAGATCTCAAGATTGTAGGAACCGACTATCTTAATGGCAGCAGTAGCTCTGCTGGTAAGGTCAATGGATGGGGGAGAGAAGATCCTTTTCCCCCACATGGAGTGTGTGGACAGGCTCTCTGTCGCCCAGGTGGGTCTACCCACGAACAAGGAGGCTCTTCTGAGCTTGCTCAAGGAGTACTTCTGGGGAAGGGGGGAATTATTCGACCCATCATTGATCATTGCGGGAGGCGTATCTTCGATCATAGTAAACCCTTCACGGGGTATTCTGTGGTCAGGTACAAGTCCTTCACCTCGGACTGCTCCATGCAAAAACCCGGACATGACAAACCCTGATATGACACCAATTCCTGGATACGATGTGCTCGTGTTCCAGGAAACCCAACGATAACGACTCTAGCGATGGTCCAGGAACATGATTTGGGTGATGTAAGGAGCGATACTTCTCATGGAAAGGACTGACCAGTTGGTCTAAGAATGGTAGATGAATGTGTGTATAAATGTGAGTGCAGTCTGCAGTGTGGTTTGAACAATGCCCCTTTGCGCCCGGTTTGGCGAGGAGGTGATGGACAATATTGATTACCGGCTGTCCCCCCAAATCTAAGTCCAGACACACCCCAGACTCACTGGGCCACGAAAGTGATAAGGAATGCCATCATGCTTAAATTCTGTAAAAGAAGGACAAGCACGAGTGCGATAGGAATGTGTGTAATATTTAGTTTTGTGTGTTTAAATTCATTTTGACCAGCATGATGGATTTCAAAATTCAAAGTTCCCGGTGGTTCCCTGCATTGAAAAAGAGCCAATTTAGATGTAGCTTGCGGGAGATAAAGTAAAGCTAGAAAGAAGTGCTCCAGGTATAACCTTTTAATAGGTATCGGCCACCTCAAGGGGAGGTTTGGTGAGACCAGCGCCGGTTCCACCAGGGACTTTGTCAGAAATATGTGAAATATAAGGTCACAATTTTGGCCCGGCATTTTTATTCAATTACTTCCCTTCCCACCCTACTTATTTTCTCATAATTTGTGTAGGGATGGTAGCAGTAGTAAAATATCAGTTGAATTTGGGACAACCAAATCGGTTGACGTCACAGGCAGGGGTGCCTCTTCCACCTCCTTCCCGGCAACATGTAACCCTAAATATTATTCAAATTTAAAAAAAATATTTTAATAACATTTTTAATTTATAAAAAAAATTCAATATTGACAAGCTGCCATTGATTATTAGATACTATCTCAGTTTTAATACAAAAATAATCGCAAACAGAGACACAGTGGATCATAATTTCTGTTTTAGAAAGAATTTATTGATTTTGAGACATTCACCGGCCAGCTACGGTGAGTCGGAGCAACGCAGCACGGCGATGGGGCGTGCATGCATTATCCTTGCCGGCGGCGTGGAACTTCGCCGTCGCAGCAATGTGCAGCGTGAGACCAAGACGCACGGCTCTGTACCGGTGTCGCCCCGTGCGGGTGCGTGGCTAGCAAGGGAAAGACGGGATGAGCGTCAGTCATGTCTTTTTCAGAACAAGCAATTCGCATTCGCAACTCACAGATTCGCAGCTTGTGAGTCAACAGCAACGGGTGTGGAGGAACCTTGCCTTTCCATTAATGCTTCTTAGCTTTGTTAATCTCCAATCATACCTCTGGGTACTGTGGCCGGCCAGGAAACTGGTCACCTTGAGCCTAGCCCCCAGTGGATCAGCGTCCACAGTACACTGCACCATCTAATAATAATTTTAGGCACACTGCAGGATAAAAAAACGCACTCCATGAGTTCCCCGGACTCTTCACCACTCCCCCTCTTCGGCGTGGAGTCGGAGCTGTTAGGGGACACGATGTATGCTGGTAACCAAGTCATTCCGCCTGGTGCAATCCAAGTGCACAGGGACTTTACTTCAACACCACCTGCGGCTGCATTAACACAAACTGAAAATAACTACTTCCAACAACCCCACGAGTATCCTGAAATGGAAATTGAAGCAATTGTGTATGAAGAACGACGCCAGAGAAGGCAAAAAGAAAGCCATGGTGATACCAAACGCATCTGCCAGATACGGTTAGAGGCGTCACCGACAATTCCGATTTCAACCCGTTTCAGTCCACTACTGGAAAACACAGACGGGAATTCCTCAATAACACCTGGCCCCTCAGTTCGCCTGCAAACCCACACATAGCCGCGTGCCTCTACCAACATGCAGGAGAAACCATACAAATTCCGTACAGTGGTACCTGACATCTCACATTACATATGGGTGGTAGAAAAACTTAGCTCGATTTCCAAAACTGGCTTTACCACACAAATACCCACAGATAACCCTAGCATTAATATTGTGACGACTGATTACAATATCTATAAGCAAGCAGACACGTTGTTTCAAAGGCAGTCCATTCGATACTTCACCTACAGTAACCCAGCCGAAAAACCACAAAAAGTGGTGTTTGACCTTCAGTCTTGCATAGCAACAAAAGAAATACAAAGAGATCTCGAAGGCTGTGGATACAAGATACGAAAAATAGACCAATTCAAAAAAGAAGTTCCAGACCCTGTATATCCCAACATGTTCAGATTGCAGCCGCAGCCCTTTTTCTGTGTGACGGTCACGCAAGATAATACACTTCCGCCCCTAGAAGCAGTGACCAAACTAAACATGACAGTGGTACACCCTCGCACCTACAAAAAAAGGCCGAAAGACGTCCCCTACTGCAGTAACTGTTTGGCAATAGGCCACACACACAATTACTGTCGAATGAATGAGACAAGTTTGCCCACAATTCGCAGGGCCAAACGCCAAGGAGATCTGTCCCGAGTACCTCAAAGAACCCCCGAATTGCTGTAATTGCCAAGGCGACCACCTATCACCCTCAAAACTCTGCCCCAAGTTCATAGAATAGGTTCAGAAACTACAAGCTCAAGCTGATAAGCGCAAGGCACAGCAACAACAAATCTCCAAGTCAGCTACAGTGTCGGCTAGAAACCTGGCTAACTACCAAAAAATCTCTGTTGCAATAAATTTGCCACAAAACCTCTCCTACGCACAGGTGTCTTTAGGACTAAACAACAATCTACAGTCCCCACTCTACACCCAGACTCGAAGGAAACACGCGCACAGAACCCTGCCAGGTACACAACCAAACATTTAACACCCCTGAGTGTGCTAGGAGGACTTGCAGAGGCACTCCAAGACGTGAACTCTCTAATGCGGTTCTTGTCGGAGTGCAACTTCACAGTCATCATGGTACATTTCCGCCCTTACATGGCAAGAAGCCAATCTTTGACAAACCCACAAGAAAAATTCTGGTTACTCCTAGAAGCACTTAGCTCATTTTTGAATTAAAATAACTCTATCCTCCGCCTACAAAGTTGTTCCGGAGAACTCCTGGGATTTAAAAGAAAAATACATACTCTGACGAGCGAAATAAACGTGATTATTTAACCGACACCCACTGATCGTAACACTCTCTGATGTAATTAAACAACCCTTGTCGCAATCTGCAAGCGAAACCATCCCATATAGGAATTCGAATCTCTCAGGCCGACTCTGCTAATAATAAACCTTCCAGTAAACATTTTAAAGATTTCTAATATTCAAATGGTTCATTGCAATATACTGGAAAATCCAGCATATTGTAATATATATATATATATATTAATAAAAGTAGTCATTTTAGCTACTTTACGGCCCGAATTAAAAGATTTTAATTTTCCCGACACAAATTCTCAACTTTAAAATGTGTTCCACGTAAAAAGAGGATAGTGCTGCCACCTCTTGAGTGGTGAAAGAAGGCCCTGGCCTACCAGGCGAACTCTCGGCCAATCATAGACCTCCGACCCTGTGAAATAAAAGTTACAAATCCCAGATCGATTTTCAAGCTTTCTTTAACAAATCACGGACTTTTGAAAAATTTATTGAACAAATTACTCAACAAACTTTTTTTAAACCATTTAATACACGCCCTCAGCGTTTCTTCGAGAATTATAATCGTTTAAAACCAAGTTTCTTAACCAACTTTTACTCGCTTGTCAGAGTAGCACACACCCACGGGTAAATAAGCGTACTTTAACCAGGCAGGTGGAGGGGAGGGAAACATAATGTAGAACCGGGCTTGCTAGGGAAAATTCAGTGGGTCCATTAATAAAGCTGCGGAGGGAAACCTCCGCAACTGCAAATAGGGATGGTGCAGGGAGTTGGGAAGGGGCCAATCATGCTTCTTCCCAATCGTCCTGCAGGTCATATGAAACCCTCATGGGGCCTGATCTACCTCCACTCTGAGCTTCGGCAGTGATGAAAAACGGTGGCGGCACCAGAACAAAAATATATTAAATTATTTCTCACATTAAAAAATAAACTTAGCCCCTAGTCTAGATAAACACACAACGTCAGATTCCATTGCATTGTTAGTCTTGCACAAAAATATGTAAACGAGAAGCATAAAGACTAAGTTAAAAAATTACACCACATGTGCACACAGGAAAACACTGTATGTTCTAAGGAGTCAGCAAACGAACTATTTGTTCTTTCTGTTATTTTTTGAACCTGTACTGAAAATAGGTCAAATGGTGTATTGCTTGTAACATCAACCGATATATAGCGATATTTATATATTTAAAATATATAAGTGGCGGGAACATTAACAAATGCGGTGTAAATCATAATTACTCAGCCCAAGTAGGCAAGCTCCTTCATATGTTACATTTCTGAATAAAAATGCAGTTTCTAAGCTACATTTGAGAGCTCGCATATGGTTGTGACATGTTGAAAAGTTAACTTCAATTGTGTTGCATACACAAATACAGTAAATCCACGTATAATAAATTATTTTCAAACACTCTGAAACTCAGTTCTATTCGTGGGTTTTTTAAAACCCACCACATGTATTTGGTTGTGTCATGTATTATAAGTTATCATTTATTTATTGACGAAATCGAACTGTTACATATATTTCATATATAAATAATGTAAATAGACTTGTTGTTGAGAAATATGCCCACGAATGTGGTTCGTTGTCCTTAGTTTTATTTGCATGAAAGTAGAAATTTAGCAAGGCCTCGGAATGGACTTTAATGTCAGAACTGTTGCCCTCACAATTACCGTCCACATGGCATAACCATGTGGACGGCTCCCGGGCTTGGGACCCGGGGCAGAACACTGCACTTGCGACGTCACGAGTGTTTCCTTGAAAAAATTAGTGACGTTGCATGTATAGTGTACAGGTAGCTTACAACGCTGCAAGTAAAAGTCGACCCACCTAAAAAATAACAAAGCGGAAAAAGGAACTCACAGACAGGGGAAGGGGAAAAGTACAGAACAGGGTGAAGAAGAGTGAAAGGGGATAGCACAGTAACTAGTGAATAAAATCAAGTACGAATCAACTACTAGTTACTACAGTGCTAGGTATGCCATTTCACATTTGCATCCCTCCCTTGCATTAGTTTTTATATGAATGGTTGTAGAATGTGAAATGGCATTTATATCGATAACATGCCTGATAAGATAAGAATATCTTTTGCACTTGCTACAGCATGTCACCATTCGCCAACACAGTGCTATGGAAAAAAACAATACATACTAGTTACATGCCCGACAAGATAAGGATATCTTTTGCATGAACTACAGCATGCAACAAATAAGCATACCTAATGCATGTGCTACAGTGTGCTGGAAAAAATAGAAACAACCATCAACAGCAGCATTACACTTGACAAGATGAATATGGATCTTGTATGTGCTACAGTATACTTTTGGAAAACGAGTACAGGACATACTGGTAACACACCAGACAAGATATAAAATACCTCTTGCACTAGCTACAGCTTGCTATCAGCCAGCATAACTAGGAAGAAGACAAAACATACAACCATCAACAACACAAAGCACAACATACTGATAGCATGTCTGACAAGCCATGCTACCAGCTAGTTTACCTGGCTCGAAGAATATAACTCTTGCATGTGCTACAGCATGCTGGTACAGAAAGTGCAGAATAACAGTATATATGACAAGATATATTACTCTTGCATGTGCTCCAGTATACTGCAATATACAGTAGGATATACTGGTAATATACCTGACAAGATGAATATGGCTCTTGCATTTGCTGCAGTATACCACTGGAAAACACACACATGTATCACTTGTGGGAGAGGGGAATGGAAGTGCTTCTGCTTCGACAAACCTGGGGCGAGGAATTGCCTTCTACTATGCATCCCGACCCTATTCACTCTCCCGGGCAGATATATATGTGATGATACATGCCTGCCCCAAAGGTGTTTTTTTATTTAGGTATGGTAACCATAGGGGAGGGTATGAATAGAGTCGTCCAGGATCTTCCGTTTGTCGTCCATCAACGAAAGAGCGAGCTTGTTGGAACATTCGCTATATACGCCGTGATGGCGCGATCTAAAGTTGCTGACCGGACACACATTACTTGCTGGTTCATTAAAATGTGTTTGTAGTCTTCTACGGTGATGTTATGCCTTTTGCGTGCTTTACCACCTTACCATTACAGCGATAAGCATACAGCTTCGCTGTCAGCCCGACAAACTCAATCATGTTGTTACCCCCATACTAATCCTCAAATATACCAATCACCATAGTGTTGGTGGGCAAGTAGCAGGGATGAGTGGAAGTGTAACCGCTGGTTTAGAACTCGGCCATTAGTGTCGGGTCTGAGGCGTGGTCATTGTAGAAGTCGGGGCAGGCAATCTCCATTACAAAAGAGTCAGTGTCAGTATAGACGAGAATAACATTGCTTCCATACCGTGCCCTCATGACCTCAATGTGGAAGCGGTACATGAGCATCTTATATGGCAAAGCCAGCATATATGGGCTTATCGAATATAATGTTCTTGTGGTCTACCTTCACCAGAAACAGAGATTCGTCTTAAATTGTTCTACACTTGAAGGATGGTTTTGCAATTAATTTCTTCTCCCGAACTTAAGTACATACGAGTTCCATACACTGGCATTTAAGCTTATTTTCCATAAGCTTGCCGTAGGTACCATTATTCATTAACTTGAAGAAGTCCTTCTCGAAGGAGTTGGTGGCTGCCTGACGTTTCATCATATTCGGTTCACTATACGGCTTTAGCCACACCTTCTTGTGGAATAGAAGGAAACGATGTATTACATTCAGCCTCAACCCATGACCCATTGCCTGCTTGAAATTAACATAATGTATAATATAATTTGTCCTCATCTGAAGGGTGGTTATGAGTTTAGTCTGTTTGGACTCCGGGGGACACTCGTTCACCAGCAGGAACGCCAGATCTTTATGTTCCTCGTGGAGTGCAGTAGGGCACTATACAAATACCTGCAGTATGTAGCCGACATTTCCGTCGTCCGGCAATGGACATCATGTCAATATCCTTGCTGGCCCATTAAAAACCGCCATATAACAGCAGTAGGGACATTGCCCAACCATATAAATTATTTGCATCTACATACTGGAGGTAGGTAGATGGACTGCTGGCATCATGGGTGTCTGGGAAGTTCTTATTGTTTGCTACCATGTGACGTTTGTTGCACTGGGCCACCCCTCTGTGGATACCGGCCTCGACAAACAGGTAGACATCGTGGTCGACGAGTAGCTCCAACTCCACCTGTGTCTTGCGCAACATCGTGTCGAACGAGAATCCAGGAGCACTTAAATAATGCACACAATCTAGGTTGTATGAGTCATAAATAGCCCCTGGTAATTTTCTAAGATTTTGGACAGAATCAAGATGTCTGACTTCAGATATAGTTCAGCGTATTCCTTTAGAGTGTGACATCCGGACACTGTCCAGACCCTTTGG
Organism: Clitarchus hookeri; assembly: GCA_002778355.1. Lineage (NCBI taxonomy): Eukaryota > Metazoa > Arthropoda > Insecta > Phasmatodea > Phasmatidae > Clitarchus > Clitarchus hookeri. The sequence goes on along the minus strand of NQII01004729.1, from coordinate 127,725 downwards.
GAATGCTGATGTTCTTCTGCACTGATGTTGCATCCTGTGAAGCGATTGAAGAACACATCAATGGTTGGCAGCTGTGGCTTGGCGAGCTTCCCCCACGAGTCGACATAATCGTAGGGGAACACTCCTTTTCGAGTCACCATCTCGAGCTGTTTGTTGTTGAAAAATCTGGTTGACGTCTTGTAGTCGCTTGATGGCAGATTATGTGCGAGTGTTGCGAGGCTGGCAGACATTAATGTAAATGTATCAATAAATTGAATGGTAAATTTGTCGCCCAAATGTTTTGCTGAAGATAATATGCGTTTCTTTGGTGTGCGGAATAATGAATATGTCCTGGGTAGTACCACCCACAATTTTTCTAATATATTTCAGGCGTCCTGCAGTCGTGCCACAAGGTCAACATGTGTGACAAGTTCATCTTCAAACTGACGGAGGCCTCCAGGACCTCCTGGGCCATCGACCGAACGACCTACATCATTAACTCTCTGCTGAGTTATGGCATCGGGCAATTCTACACTCCACCAGCTCTGAGTCACCTCGACCATGTCAACTTTTTACCTCCATGGTTTCGCCTTTTGAGCTCATATACTTATAGTGCTCATTGGCTATTGCAGCTGTGTTTTTTTAGGTCGAATTCTCAAACAGCTGACCAGGGGCATCATGGTGCAATCAAGCCATTTGATATAATGTTTACAGCAGTTGCGATGTCATATGTAAATAGTTGGCCATGCATTTTAAACAATATATAGCTCATTTACACAAAATGTGGTTTTAAATATACATGTACGAGTAAATTATGTGTGAAATATATTTGTAACATTACATTTACATAAGTACTTACGATATAAGTCCCGTCTGTATAAACCAGTTAAATGCAGATGTTAAAGACTGAATCAAACTTTATTATAATGTCCATTTAGCTCCGATAATGCCTCAGTTGTCAGTTTTTGTGTTCAATTAATTTATGTAGACTGTTAACTATCACTTTTCGAATTAAATGTGTTCATGTTAATCCATGGTTTACATTTTGGTTTGTTGTTTTTTGTCAAAGCTAATACGAATAGCCTTTTTAATACTACACAATTCAATGAAGGGGCTGCTTTTAATTCATTTTAATTTAGGTGAACTGAAACTACTATTGTCGTGTTACAGTTCAAAAGAATGCTATTTTCTCCACATTTCTACCATTACTCGTAAAATTGACTTTGACGAGATAAATTATGTACAATTTTATTGTACTATTTTTTTTTACATTTAAAAAGAAACCCTTTTTTCTTTTTTAAAGTCTTTATGTATATCAGTATGCAACACATTAATTTATTATTTTTCACTGAGGAAAAATATTTTCATACATATACAACTATGTGACATCCAGGTGTATTGGTAATATATATATATAGGGTTGTTTGTGTAGTTAACTGGAAGTCCCATGTGTCCTCTTATGAAGTAACTAGAATCGTACTGCCAACATCTATAACATAATTAATAACGATTTCCAATTACTGCATTTGACTGCAGTCAGTGCGCACTGGCTGAGTGTCATGTTTTCCAATTACTGGACCTCGCACTGTGTGCAGTCGTTTTCCCATCTTCCAACTGTCGACTGAACTGAAAAGTGCACACTGAGTGCAGTTTTAGCTGCACTGCCTCCACAGTCTTTGCGGCAGCAGTTTGATTGAGTTCAAATTTTGCTGCCAAACAAGCACTGCTTCGGTCAATCATGTGATGGTTTGGTTATACTTTTCTTGTTTTCAGGACGCACCTAGTGCCTCTATGGAAGATCCCATTACTTGTTTTTTTTTCCTTAGGTAAAATATTTTATTGAATTTATTGTTTATACTTCTACTTCTGCATAATATATGGCAGTTAAGTGTAATTCCTTTTTTTTTCTTATAATAACCTATATGTTAAGATAGCAATGATCTGAACGAAAGAAACACACGAGAGTAATTCAGTTGGCTTTGTAGTCTAAGCAGTGTGCCATAACGATGTTGGTGTTCGTTCTGTACCTTCGCCCAATCAAGAAACTGTAAAAGTAGCTTCTGGTATAAAAATGTTTCGTATGTATTGGTGAAAGATATAATTAATTTTTGTAACAAATTCTGTACCACAAAACTGTTTTTAAATATTTATTTACCTGTATTAAATAATGGTTCGCAGTTTCACTTTGTCAACTTCTTTTTTTTTACAATAAATCCAAATTTGTGACTGCCTCGTGTAAATTTTGTGGCCACGCAGAAAATGTGAACTATTCATATTGTTAATTTGCTATAAATGTTTAGGCGTATCTTTTTTTAAAATATAGAATTGATCATATTTGTAGAGGAAAAACCGTAACCAAATATCGATATGATTGTTTCTAATGTGTAATTAATTTATCTTGTGGTACGTATTTTATAAACACTAGTAAATTAGCAATCGAAACTAAGGTTAAAAATGGTAAGGCATATCTAGTATAATGTTTTTGTTTGTGATGAGAATTTTGAAAATTTGTTCACTATAGTGTCTATCGGTTAAAAATGATAATTTAATTTTTTGTGGCAACGCTTTTTTTGGGTTAAGGTTTAACCGACTATCCTCGGTAGCAATAAGACAAAGTAAATTTAAAAGTGGTTACATATTTTTTGGAGTTTAGGAAGTTCCCTACTGTTTTAGTTTTTGTAGTCAGTCTGCATCATTCTGTGTAGGCTTAGTTTGGGATGTGAAGGGGGAGAAGGGTTCGGAGTCGTAGTAACTCTGCAATCCACAGGTACTAAAGTATGATATTTGACTGCAGTAATTGAAAAATTGAAGTTTAACTCCAAAAATTTTAATTGTTCCGCGTTTGAACAGGACCTGCTTGGCCCTAATTTAGAATAGTACGTTAAGACCACTTTTTGCAGTCCTAATGTGGTAGGTAGCCAAATAAATATTTATAATAGACTCGTGCATTAATTTTCATATGATATCACAAAACCATCAAACACATTAAATAACCACTAATGAAAACATTTATATGTAAAATGGAGACCTATATTTGGTGCTTCTTACATATCAGGCCACACTAGAACCAGCAGTACTGTTATTTGGCAGTACCTGCAGATTACATTGGTAGCAGCTTTGCAACCACACTGGAGTCCAAAGACATTACAGTCAAATCTTGCAAAAATGAACTGCAAACAAAACTATGTCTATTTCAAGCTGGGTGCTAAAGAATTTCAATTTCTAATAGTCTGGTATGGATACACTACCTCAAATGGTATGAAAAATACTCTTAATTATTGAATGTCCTGATCACAAGCTTCTGACTTGCACACCAATAGGCTAAAGAGGTGATGGTTAATAAAATTGACATATTTGGCCTTAGTCAGAACCATGTTTTTCGCAACCCGAACTCCCAAGTCGATGGTTTGACCTGTCGAGAGTGTGGCAGCTTTGGCTACTGCCATTGCAGATGCAAGACATACCAAGAGTCACAATTTTGCTGCAGTGAAAAATGTGTCGTGCTCGAAAGGAGTGCACAATGTTTACATTGTTGCTGCTCAAAATCTGTGTCTGCATTAGCTACAAATTTGACCTCGACAAAAGCAAGTATGCCAATATCCACGTTCGGCAAGCGAGTTTCACATCTTGGCGCAAAACAAAGCACCGAACCAACATAGACATGCTGGCCAAGTTGGGATTTTTCCACGTTTGTGAATGTGGCACCTTATTGTTTCCATTGTCAAGTAGAAGTACCGACCGTAAATAAAATGGTGTATTCCAATTGACTGCTCTGGGTGCGCACTGAAAACTGAAAAAGTGCATGTGACACGTGATTGACAGAAACGAGTTATATTATTTATGCACAGACAACTGGAACATGCTGCGAAAAAAGTGCAAAGCATTTTTATATCATCTTTTGGGGAAAATGCTTGAAGTAAGATGTTGATAAATGTACGAAATTCCGTACAGATAATTTTCTCCCATTTCTCTTTTTTATTTGTCGTTAAATGTATGCACGAGTCACTGGGTGAAAATTAACCTCATCATCGCTGTAATGACAAACTATATCGTTGATATACCAACAGAATATTTGTTCCATATTTTCTATTATGTATTATTAAGCTGCCAAACTGGTAGATATTGTAGAATTTCCAACATTGCAATAATTTTCTTGTTTACATAACCACAGGTTGCTGCCATGTTGCTCTGAAACTGCCGCACCGGCTCCAGGGACGGTGCAGGAAAAACAGCACCAAGTGCGTACTTTTTCAGTGCAGCTTGCAATTAGAACACAAAAAATCGACTGCTTTCACTGCAGTTTCCGGTAATTGGAACACGCGGCGCTGAGTGCACCCTATTGCATTAATTGGAATATGCTAAAAGTGTCATTGTTTTTGTTGGCAATTGTACTTTACATTCAGCGGGCCCCAACCAGCACAAAACTTACATTCTCTCATATACAGTTAATTCCCACACTCCTGTTTACTGGACCTTTTTTGCTTCTCTTCATTTGTACATCTCGTCCATACATTTTTGACCACAAATTCTGAAGCATCCTGTGTGTGTGTGTGCATGCATTCATTATCGTGTGCATGCACGCACATTATTTACAGTAAAGTGAGCAGATTTTGAAGCCTTCTAATTTGGAATAATTGTTGATAAATATATTGGTCATTATTAAGTTTAGGGGCTTTTCTGAAAAACACAAAAAAAATTCAAAATTATGATATATTTCCTCTATACTAATCACGTAGAACATGAATATACTAGGGGCATAAAGGTCAGACTAATTTTGTAATATGTGCCCACCTAACCTAACAGAATCTAACCCCACGATGGGTGAATCACTATTTTACATTTTTAAACTAACCTAGGATAGTAGGGTTTTACACTAACCTAGGATGTTTGGGTTTTACACTAAACTACAAATGTACGATTGTAGGGATTTAAAGGAACCGTAAAACACACCAAAATAAGGTAAATTGACTCAACTAGGTAGGGGGCTGGTATAATTTCTCTGACGTTAATAGACGTAAACAAACATTTTGCAAGGTTTTTTAATATGTTCTACTTATTTTAACATTACGCCCTTGTGAATATGAACAAGGTAAGCTGTGCAGAACCCATTAATGCAACTTTTGTTGGTCTAGAACGTTTCTTTCAGAAACTTAAAACAAACTGGCTATACTGCTCATTTTGCAATTTTGTTCAATATTTTTTAATATGTTTTACTTATTTTAAAGCTACGGCCCTAGAATATTCGTGTTCTATGTGATTAGTAGAGTAGAAATATATCAACTTTGAATGTTTTTCAAGTTTTTCAGAAAAGCCCCAAAACTTAATAATTACCAAATCTCTAAATTCTCCAAAAAAATCCCCAAAAAAATTTTAACTCCCAAAAATTTATATTAAATTTTTGTAAATTATTTATTAAGTAAACTTAAGAAAGTTAACATTTTGAATGCGTGTCATTCCATGACAAATAATTCATATAAATGCAACATTACCTCGCCATTTTTAGTTTTTCTGAAACTTGGGCAGTGCTTTGTGTCATTATTCCTAAGCAAAACCCCAAATATTTAGATTTTTGGAAAAAAATAATTTCCCTCATGATATAGGCAAGCACTTGTTTCAAGGCGTCTTTACTGCTTGTAGGTTTTGTGTGTGGAGGAGTGGGACAGAATGGAGAGTATTATAAATAAATAATAAGTAATGTAATGGTGTGATGTGAGGGGTTTTACTTATACAAACAAAATAACCTATAGTGTACAGAATGTGAAGTGACACAAGGTTCCCTCTTACTCATCAGTAAAATTCCTCCTCTCTCCAGTCAACCCCAACAAACAAACAGTTCACTGGCACTTGCGGAGAACATATCTAGTTAAATGGGAAAGAAAATGTCTGAGCAGAGCCTAGGGTGTTGTAGTGTACTAGTGTCTACCATTTGCAAGGAAAACACTGAAAAAATCTCATTCATCAGTTTTAGTATTGTGAAATTATTTATGAAAATTAAATTGTTACACATTAAATATGTGCAAATATTTAAATCCCCTTGCCTGCCAAGTACATTTAACAAAATTCCCATTTAACAAACACAAACACCATTCATTTCCACAGGATAAACATGAATTATTTTAGAGCCAACCAGTGAGTATGAAACTTCTTTCTATTTCAGGGTACTCTAATGGGCAGAAAGCCTTTAATAACTCAAACATTAAATTTAAATAAATAATTCCGTTGTATTACAGTTCAAACAGATTTAAAACTTGTCACTGTAAGACAGGATTTTCAAAAGTCTTTATAAGTGTTCCTGATCATGTGCTTATATTTTTGCCGGGCATACCTTCCCTCGGCCATTATTGAAAAAAAATACAAGTTGGACTAGGCTTATCTCTTCATAATATTACAATCCAGCAAGTATTGGGCCTCTTCTTCACCTGCCCACTGCTCTTTAATACCTTACAACAAGTTGCATGACAATATTTAACTTTTGGTACACTTTACTTCAGAAAATAAAATTATCATTTGAGCAGTATCTTAGAGTTCTACTGGTCCAGATGAAGCCTAGTCTGAGAAGAAGGAAGCTAGGCGGGCTAGCAACCCACTTCCCAGATTTTGGTGCAAATTCACGCATCCAATCACAGCCAGCATCCGCCCTGGAGCTACCTGAGATGTGGATAACGTGAATACGGCAATGACTTTTACCTGTCAAAATCATATGGTTGCTGCACATGCACTCATCTCTAGGCACTCGTGACACTAAGAAATATACTTCTAAATAACAAAAAACATTTTCAAACAGTTTTTCTTATAAAATAAACAGTTTTGTCCATTTTTCACTTCTTTGTTTGTAAACAGAAAATGCTTACGTTTACGGGCTCTATAAGCAGTTGCAGCGATTTGGGACACATTTTTAAAACTGGTGTTCTAGTACTACTGGAGAGTTTCTGTACTTTAACTGGGGACACACCTAGTGCTGAACAGGTTTCATTAACGGTTTCTGTTAAAACACACTCTGGTTCAAACAAATCCTCCGGTAGTTCAGATTTGTCATCTGAGGATATTGTACTTTTTTTAGGCACCTGCTACACAAAGTTTTACCTGAAATCAATTTAAACGAGAGCAGTTATTAGCTATTGTGAGAGTTATCTCGTTAAGGGATTTCTTGACATTTTTTTTGTGCATTTTGTAAGGATAAGATTATCAAAACAAGATTTTCCATAAACTTAAAAATGTTTTTCTAAAAAAACAATTTATTATGATATGTGCAAATGTTTGTTTTGACAACTGATCGTAAGACTAGAAGCCTTTTCTCCTTTTCAGTATTGGCTCTCAAGACCTCGTTGTAGTGCATGCTAGAATATGACTTACTCTCCTACATAAATGCCGATGGAACATGCTCATCGTGTTATAAAAAACCAATATATGTTTTTAGAAAATATGTAAATAAACTCACCAAAAACATTAATCACCACTATAAATACTACCGCCCAACTTGGAAGATATTTATTTAATGTATATTGTGCATAAAATTTCTGTAAAATGCCAAACTGGGTAGAAACTAGAATATCACCAGTCACACTCACTCTCCATACTGGAGGATACTCTCCATGCTGCAGAGTAAGCTATTGTTATCAACAAGCTAAAACCTGCTGACTTAATTTTTGACACCAGATAAAGCTGGCCACACACGATCCGGCTGGCCTGTCAGTTCGGACTGAACAGTCCGCCTGATGTCAGGCCGCCGGAGCGTATGTAGGTTCCGGTCGGATTGACAGTGGCAACTGTACAGGCGGCCGGAGAGGAATCAAAAATATGTTCGTCCATCCGGTAGCCCGGAAGGGCGCACCACTGTGTCGGAACGTGTGTGGGTTCAGTTGTCAGTTCAGATCAGTCCATGCTACGAGCCGCTCATGAAAAAAGAGTCTGCCCTCCCATCCGAACAGCAAGTTTTGTTCTTTTGATTTAGTGAGGGTATTCATAATAATTATGTCTCGCGAAAATGAAAATCAGTGTTTGAAGGATTTCATAGCAATTTATCAAAGTGAACCCTCTTTGTGGCAAGTGAAATCACCGTATTATCACGACCGGGTTAAAAAAGAAGCTGGTTATTCCAAGCTTGTTGAAAAATTGAAGGAGATAGATCCCTCCTGCACCAAGTCAACCGTGTTGAAAAAGATAAACAATAAAAGAAGTTCTTATAGAAAGGAACTGAAAAAAGTTAAGGATTCAAAGAAGACGGGAATTGCTGCCGAGAACGTATATACGCAGAAGCTGTGGTATTTCAACTTGTTGAAATTCTTGGAAGATCAAGAAATTCCTCGAAACTCTAGAACCAACCTGGAAAGTGATGGCGAAAGCAGTGGGAATGGTAAGTGGATTAATATTAAGTATTTGCAGGAATTGGTTTATTTTCATTTCTGTTTATTTGATCAGTACATTTGGAATTTAAAGTAATAACATGCAGTTAACTTCAATAGTGTGGGTTGAAATTTCGCAATTTATGACACCTGAGATAATACAATTCAGAAATGAACAAACAACTTAATGAATAAAATTTAGTTGCCAAGGTACTTGGCCTTTATTAACAAAGTAGTTCATAAAACCTGTTCTAACATTTTTTGCAGCAGCGAGAGTATTCCCATACATTCTCCGCTGCAAGCCAAACATTTCTGAACCTCGTGTCTCAAACCCAGGATTAGTGATACCTACCTCTTTGTTTTCAATATCAAAACTTTGTGGAGGAGCATAAGAATTTGGCACTGAAGTAATTAAAAAGTTGATGTGTAACGCATATTGAGAGTAGAAACCTCGCTGACCTCCCTGCCATATTATCCTCCCTGCGAGCACCTACCAGTTGACACTTGTCGCGACACGTGGACAACCAGAATAGATCAACCCAGGGGACGGATTACAGTTACACGTGTTGCTGCAACGCAGGCCTCCTACCCTCCTTCCATCCCCCTAGCAGGCCCAGTGAAATTTGTAAACGCCGAGAAATGACGAGATAGTCAGGCGTATTCCGCCTGAAGTTGAAAACACGCCAGAGAAAACGGCTGACAAGCTTGTAAAGTGGTGCCACGAGCACTCCTTCCCCCCTCTTTAGCTAACCAAGGGGCAACGTGGACATGCACCACAGAAGAATAAGCTGACACGAACCATGGCACGTGTAAGAAGTGTTCGTTATACTGCGCCTTCCGCCCTCCCCCCTCCCCCAACAAGTGAGACACGTGTAGGAACTTAGGGAGGGAGTCGAAAAACGATATAAGCGAATTTACGAGAGAAGAGGTTGTCAGTACCGCACAGAGAGGAATCATTTGGAGAGTTCATTATTACAGCACAGAGAGGAATCAGTTGGTGAGTTCATTATTACAGCACAGAGAGGTCAGTTCATTATTTCCGCAGAGAGAGTACAGCCGCGCCGAGAGAGTAAGTCGGTGCAACAGTTACCGAGGCCGGGGAGATCGGACCTCCGGCCACGTCAGTTCGCAAAGACAGTCGAAGCAACGAGCAGCAAGTGGCGCGGAGTTCGGTACCGCCACCCCGGGATGCACAGGTAGTCAGTCGCAACATTAAGGGGTCAGCCTTATCGGGACGCGAAACGCGGGGCAGAATCAGAGACAGTTACCAGAGTTACATCGGACGAGTTGTTTCACCACGCCGGGACGCGAGTCAGTCAGTCAGTTACCACAGTCACCAGTCAGTCAGTTACAACACACCGAGAAGGCAGAGTCGAGTGGTGAACTTCAACGAGAAGTGCCATGTCGAGCTAGTGGGATTGTCCAGTCCAACCCCGCGCCGAGGGCCGGGGTGGGGGCCCGCCCAAGGGTCACCTCGCCGGGACGTGGTAGGGAAGTAAGCAGTCAGTTACTACCCTATGCTGAGAACGGGAGCGAGTGGTGAGCTTCAACGAGAAGCGCCACGTCAAGAGGAAGTCAGCTGCGTGCAACAAGCCAACCACAGAGGACCTTTAACAGGGCCATCCAGCTCACCAGACCTCATAAACTGCCAGAACGTTTCCGGCCCATCCAGCTCACCAGATCTCAACTGCCGGAACTGTTAAAGTATCCAGTTTTTAAGTGTTAAGTAAAATTCTTTTGATAGCGCCACTATTCAGTCCTATCTCTATGGTTTCTTCTTTGTCACAGTAAAAATAACCTTCAAGCGGTTTTTTTTTCTTCTATGCTTATCTTGTTCAAGTGTCGTTGTGTTGTTCATCCAAGACAATGTTAGTCCGATCTTTAATAATAAAGTGCTTTAAGTATTCAAGGCATTTTACTTCAATAGGAACAACTACCACGCAACATGTGCAGAAAAGTAACCACGTTGTCACTCGGGGACCTGTCCTGACACCTAATGCCCCCACAGCGTCGGAAATGTAGCCAGAACAGTGTAACCAGCCCTTCAGGACTGAACTCGCGGGGCGTTAATGTATGAGTAAATTCTCGGCTCAAGGTGCTGGGAAAGTATGTGTACTTCACGCAACAGTGCCGGGAATGTGTAAATGAATTCCCGTTAAATAAACCTTTTCAAAACCAAGACGTAACGAAGTATTGTTTTATATACCCTCAACCTCCAAGGCACCCTATAGTGTGTGCCACTTAACATTAACCGTAGACCCTACAAACCATTCTGTACACCACAGGTGGGGAGTAGCGTCAAAATTAAATGATAAAGCTTTGCTTTTTAAATTCAACTTAAGTATAAACTTATCTAATATTATAAATAAATAATCTAATGCTAATGCTAGGGAAAAAATTTAATACAGTAAAAAAACCCTACAGTAAAGATGGAACAATAATTAATTATAATACAATGTGCTTCATTCCTTTATGTTTATAACACTTGTGAGGCAAACTATGGACATCATAGGCGACAATCTGTTGGATGTGGGGATGCGTACTACTTTCACAAGAGTCAAAAAAGTTTTGAGCATTGCTATAAATATAGGAGCCGATATATGGAATATTAAGAATTGCGTGCATATGCAGAATGGGTGTCCGTCTGGGAAAAGAACCAATGAACCTCATACATTTGTTTTGGCAGATTTGAAGTCTCCTTACGTTAGTTTTACAAGTGTTCGACCATATTGGGCAGGCATATGTGATTACTGATCTGATGTACAAATAGTAAATGATTTTTTTTGTTGTTAATGGATAAGAATGAATTTCTATTTAGTAATGGAAATAGTGTATTTAGTAGCCCAACTGATTCATTACCGACGAATACTTCAAACTGTAAATAATCTTATAAAGTCACATACTTGCACAGGAATGCATTTCCGACCCTAAACAGGTCTATGGATATAAACTAGCGATGTACCGACTAGTGGCCGACTAGTCAGAAAAGCCGACTATCCGGCTATATTTATAGTCGGCGACTAGTCGGGCCATTACTTTATTCATATTACTATTTTTAAAATAGGGTGATTGAAATGAAATTCTTTCATTATTAATTATTTTTATTTTATTATCAGTCTTATAATTGGCAATATAATCTAGGAATAGGAGCAAAGGAAGGAATAAAAGATTTAGTTAGTAGTTAATACTTATATGACTAAGTTTAACAAAAAAATGAATTCTGAATGCAAGTTTCTACAACTATGAATAAAGAACATAATTATGTAATCTCCTGTTTGTTATTTATTTTAGAATAACAATTTCAATCACTATGTATTCATTATTAACAGAAATATAAACTAGAGGCAGGAACTTCTTTGTAATTAACAAACAATCAAACTCAACCTTGTACCTAAAAGACTACAATTTTAACAAAAATTAAATCCTAAAGAAAGCAGGTACAACTCTGAATAATATTAAACGAGACCATTTCAAACTTAAGAAAACTGAATACGTTACATAATCACTATGTGTATCATATAACAGAAGTGACATTTAGGTACACATGTTACTCTAGTTAGTGTTAGTATATTTTTTAATTAGAGGCAAATTGTGGTGTGAAAAGACTATAGTCTCTGCCCTTTCTGGCAGTAATCAATTTCTTTTTGTTTCGTATACATTACCAGCTTCGGAGAAGAGTCGTTCACTGTAAACAGAACCAGCTGGACAACAAAGGTACACTTGAGCGAGGCGCGACATTTTGGGATATCTAGAATTAATACGATTTCACCACTCAAATGGATTATTGTTGCGATTTATTACCCGTAACGCAAAGTACGAGTGCAGTTCGTGAGCTGCACTTGACTTGTCATCTTGAACAGTTTAAATTTTTCTTGAGGCTAGTTCATGGTAGCATTGCCAGAAATTATGATGTGTTACTGTTTCCGTGCTGTCTTCATTGGTGGTGATACGAAGAGGTTATTCATCTTTGTCAGCGTCACTCTCGTCATCACTCAGATTATTTTTCAGAGTTTCCAATAAAAATTGTGACCTAACGGTTATAAGTTCCTCAGCACCGAAAAACTGCTGCATATATCGTGGATCCAACAAAGTTGCCACGGTAAAGAGTTTGTTGTGCTCCAAGTTAAATCTGCTCTTCAAATCATTTTCGAACAGCTGTTTTATTTCCATAATTTCATTGTGTTCATCGTAGTGATTTTCTAAATATTTCTGCAAGGTTTTCACATGAGGTATAACTTCAAATAACAATGAGCAATTTGAACTTACGATCTTGGTAATCGCTTGGAATGGCTTCAGCAGTTCAAGGCTTTTTCCGAGCATTTTCCACTCTTCAGTAGATAAATTTTCGAAATTTACAGATGTTTCAGTCAGATATAAAGATACAGCCCGTTTTTGTTCTGAAAGACGAGACATCATGTAGTACGATGAATTCCATCTAGTAGATACGTCTTGCACAAGCTGGTGGTCTGGTAAGTTAAGTTCTTGCCGCAAATCACGAAGTTTTGACTGAGCTGGACTAGAATGGTGGAAATGTGTAACTATTCGTCTAGATTTTGCAAGTATTTGTGCCATAGTAACATGTTTCAATGCAGTTTTTACTGCCAGTTGCAACGTGTGTATAAAACAAGGAACTCCATTAAAAACTGAGTCATCAATAGCTTTTGCCACATTTCTTCCGTTATCTCGCACAATGGCATGAATTTTGGTCATGTTTATATTCCACAATGTTGGAATTTCTTCTAACCAGTTTTTTTATATTAATGGCTGTATGTGATCCTGGGAAATGTTTCATTTGTAATACTGCGTGGTGAAATTTGAAATCATCACTAAGCCAGTGTGCTGTATAACTCAAAATCTTTCCATGTTATTTATATTTGTCAACAAATGTGTAGTAACTGAGATTGCGGCCGCACTTAGCAGTCCTTTTCGAATTTGAGATTTAGTTTCTTCGTAGAGATGTGGCATGATGTTGTCTGTAAAATAATTTCTGCTTGGTATGTTATATTTTGGATAGAATGAACTACGAGCAAAGACGATTAGCAGAAAAGTTCATAAATGACGTCCTCTTTGAAGCTGAGGGTGGAAATTTATCATCGTCTCACAGGTTGATAAATGGAGCACCACCTCAACCTCGATCGCTTCACATGTTCCCACATTATACATTTGATAACCAAAACTCTCATTATTCTCCTCACAGTTCAAACAGCTCATATTCCAGTCGTTCAAGTCCTTTTCCATTATCATCTTCTTCATTAGCACAACCAGTTCAGTCCCTACTTTCTCATGAAAACCAACCAGTTAACCCCTCACCACTAATCAATGTTCAACCAACTTTTCACAGCAATGTACTTAATAATGACTTGACAACATTCTTTTCTTCATTCCTATCTGACTAATGTATAACATGTTATAAACAGTACCATTCATTTTTGTAAACAGCACCATTTGTTTGTAAATAAAAAGTTTAGATAGAATAAGAATTTCTTACCTTCAAGTAATCCTTCTTCAGAACTTGGAAAATTGCCTCACATGTTTCCGGTATGATGTAACCTAGATCTTTTGAGGTGATATTATTGTAGAAAACTTGGTCCTCATAACTCCTTCCGGTTGCTAAAAACCTCAGCGTTGCAGTCAATTTTTCGTGAGGTGAAATCACATTTCTCATCGCTGTGTTTTTCTTCTCAATAAATGGAGCTACTAATGAAAGAAGATGTAAATATGTATCTTCATTTATCCTCAAATAATTGTGCCAGTCTTTCAGGACAAACTTGCAAATTTATGTCAGAGTATGGACTTCTTTTTTTTAGCCACTCCTTACACCAGGTTTTATGACTTCGATACACCGTAGTTTTTTTATGGCTTCGATTTAAAGCAACCACTAAACCAAGTATCGCGAGCACGACATCATTGGCGGAGGATCTACCATTAACCATGGCTGCCATGATTGCAACTGACGAGTTTGCCTGAGCGTGTGTGAGGTCTCCCATGATCCGGCTGCGACGTCAGGCGGACTGTTCAGTCCGAACAGACAGGCCAGTCGGATGGATCGTGTGTGGCCAGCTTTAGCTTCAACATGCAAGACAAGCACTCTGCTGATAAGTTCATATATAGGCACTGCTGAGTGTGCTTGCTGCCAGATTTTGAATGTTTATAAACAAGAGATATTATAGTATGCCACTCTGTAAGCTCTTTCAAAGCCATTCAGACTACATTTACACAAAATAAACCAAAAACAATAAATATTTTCCAATATAAAATATTATCTGCTTTGATGACATTTCATCATATTCTAAGTGCCATAACTATTCTACAACTTAGAATCACAAAGCAAATTATTTTTGAAAGGGTATACAAGGAGCTTTATAATGAAGTTATTTTTAGAATTTGGAAGTTAGTCCCGCATCAATTTGTTTTGCCCTAAAAAAATAATTTAAAAAAAATTTGTGTAACATTCAGAAATTTTTTTTACATTGAAGGACTGAGAGTAACGAGCTGATTTTTCTACCACAAATATACCCATGGGAGAGTACCCAAGGAAAAAAAATGAAGTTGTTACTAGCAGTCCTTCACTTAATTTTTATTGCCGAAATTTGTGACAATTTGATGTTAGTTTGGCTAGATTTAGACATGTATAACATTACAAAGACTACAAAAGTCTCAGGATTTAAATGTATCGTAAAAAAATATATGCAATAAACTTTCTAAGGATGCCATATAGAGCTGTGTAGCTTTTAGAGAAAGAAAAGTTATGGCCAATTCAAAAATGTCCCAAAACAGTGATTTTACACTGTCCTTGTAACAAGTGATTGCCTATTTCTTGAAGCATTTTTTTTTCTAAAAATCTAAAAATTTTGAGTTTTGCTCAGGAAGAGTGACAGAAAACACTAAACAGGTTTCAGAAAAATTGAAAATGGCAAGGCAACAAAAAATAGTTAAGTTTGGTTTATTTCACATGGAATGTCCCAAGTTTATGATCAGAGGGGTTGGGGGGTTGGAGTCAAAGCTGGACCGGCTGCCATGTTATTGCGCTATCCGACCGCCATATTGGATGACCTAGACCCCATACCGTTGATTGGAAAAATAACTTTCGCAATCAAAGGAAATTTATATATTTTTGAAATGGAGTTGGTATAAAACAAATATGAGTTCTGACAACTCGCCGGGCAGCTAAATCAATAGACTAAGCTCATTATTGAATGTGGCTGCTGCTCGACGACTAAATTGATAAATAATACACTAGCACCACCTATGCTTTAAAATTGCATCCGAGATGGCCACCTACAGATATATAAACAAATTACAAACGATAAAACAAGATGGCACGAAGGTGAGAAACAAACTTCGGCAATGTAAACAAATGACAAACTAAAAAAAACAAGATGGCATGTCAAACAGACTAAAGAGAATGGCATCTCCTCTGGTGGCGAAATTGTAATACCCTAGTGCCACCTAGGTTTTAAAAATGTAAACAAATGACAAATGAAAAAAGAATATGGCTTGTTGAGTGCAGAGGATGGACTGAATGTAGGAGAGTGGATGTTGGGAGGACAATGTTAAGATAATGAGAAAGATTGGTGGGGGTGTTGAGCGAACATGAGTATTCAACCAATGAGAAACATTGGTGGGTGGTGAAGCAAACACAAATAATCAACCAATGAGAAGCATTGATGTAGGGAGTGGAGGGAAACAGATTAATTAACCAATGAGAAGCATAGGCGAGTCAGTCATCTGCTGGACGTAGTGCTGAGGGGACCTCCGGAAATCAAAGTTTTTTAAATATATTTTTTTATAATTCTTTCTAGTATATTTTTTTTATAAATTTGAAAGAAATTTTTGTAGTATAATCTTTATAAATTCTTTGTAATTTTTAACATTTTTTAAAAAACTTTTGAACTTTAAAATGTTTTATTTTTTGGGTTAAAGGTCATTCAAGGTCAACCAGATCCAATACGGCAGTTGGGTGATGTTATCTTATGGTGGCCGGTCAGCTTCACTCCGGTCCCACACCCCTTCTAAGCCCAAACATTCTAAATTTTAATTTTTTGTTGTTTTTTTTATAATTTTTTAAATAAAATTGTGGAAGTTTTTTTTTATATTTTGGAGAATTTTGCAATTTGTTGGGTTAAAAGTTATATGCATGAGACCAAGGTAAAATGTCAACTTTACACAGATCCAATATTGTGGCCAAGATGGGTGATAGAACCAAGATGGCGGACAGTTAGCTCCGGCTCCGGACTGTATCGATTTGTCGTAGTTTAACCATTGTCATCCCCATGAAAAGACCCCCGCCCCCTCCAATCGGATGAAAAGAGCCNGGGGGAGAAGGAGGGTCTTCTACTTTTTTTTTTTAAGAACACAACATTTTGTTGGGAAAAATAATTGATTTTAAGGGAAGAACGGAAAATTTTGAGAGGAAATGCCAACCGGTTGACCGGAATAACAGAGCATGAACAGCTATGTGCTCCGGTGCCAAATGCCATCTGTGCCTCATTTAAAATTGTAAATTGTCCCCAAACATACTAAATCATTGTCCTAGGGCTGACTATGGTATTATTTTAGAAACTGGGTTCAACACATAAGAAATTAACATCGTACTAGTATGCAGATCATTGTTAAATTAATAATTAATTTTCTTCCATTTTGTTTTGTGAAGTAATGTAACAATACACAGTCGCAGCCGAGCAATCACAAAACTACACAACATCCAATTAATTGTATATTCTATAGCAAAGATGCTTCTAAGCAAAAAAGAATGGCATGGGTGAGCATGCAAAACACCTCTCAAAGATTCAACACACGTTTAATAAATTTTCACAAATACATTCAGTTCAGTGCCCTACTGTCACAAAAACCAAACAATATTGCACTATACCTGACATTCCCATTCAATGAGCCTTCAGTACAACTGTATTCATTCCTCCGAGAAATATAGTTTCCAGTCCAAACGATGTCACACCTAATATGGCACGGTATTCCTTTGCAAAGAGCATTTGAAACGTAGCATAATTTATTTTTTAAAGTATGGGGTACAGTTTCAATATTTAAGGTGAAAAAAATTTCTGTCAAGTGTTACCAATCTTTTACACCACTCCAAGTTCGGAATCCTACTGTCTGAAAACCAAACGCCACCATTTTCCTTAATACGAATGGTTTAATGCACAACAGAAAATCTTAGCACAAGTATGCAAAGTTTAGAAAAAAAAATTAAGGAGGGTATGCATACCATACTCAGATTTTCTTGCATTGATTCTGGTGTTTTTTTAAAGTTTAATAGTCACCAAGTTTTCAATTGTACTTGTGGAAGTTTNCAAAAAAAAAAAAAAAAAAAAAAAAAGTATTATGCATACCTACTCAGATTTCAAATTAAAGGGAGTAACATGCTCAGATTTTAAATTAAGGGAAGCTGGATGGGCTAGAAGATAAACTTTTTGTGGGTGCAAAGTTTTTTGATCTCTCAAAGGCTTTTGACACTGTACCTCACAAGAATTGCTTGATGAAATTGAAATTCTTGGGTTTTGATGATACCTCTGTTAGCCAAATTGAATCTTATTTAAGTAATAGGTCCCAAATTTTATTATTCAAAAACGGTTTTTCTAGTGTTAGATCAGTAGTTCATGGTGTTCCTCAGGGATCGATTTTGTGTCCATTGCTGTTTATTATTTATGTTAAAGATTTACCCTGCAACATACAAGATGATTTTTCTAAGTGTGTTAATGTTGCAGATGATAACTGTATTAATATTAGATTTTTAGAATATTTTAATTAAGTTTTTATACTAAAATAAATATTCTAACAGAGGCTATGCTAATAAGTTGATGGTTTATATAGAAAAGATGCAAAACTTAGTTATATCACTTAAAACACAACTGTATGTAGTTCTGTTAAGTTGTTGGGATTGTTGATTCCATCTGACTTGAAATGGTGTGCTTATATAGATTATGTAATTCTAGAGGTAGCAAGAGGGGTTTTTATGGTATTGTTGCATCTGATGTTTTGACTTTTGATTGGAGTATATTTTGGTTATGTCCATTCCTACTTAATGTATGGGATAATTATTTCGTGGAATAGTTAATACACACATCTTTTTGTACTTCAAAAACGTGTAATACGTCTGCTAGTTAAAAATTAGTATATTATGTTAAAAATTATGCCACTGCCTTTATCAATGTCTGATTTTCATCAAGAATATCATGTATCTCTTTCAGTGTCATATTGATGTCCATTATTACAATAATGGAGATAGGTTTGATTTAAGAAATGATTATTCCTCGTATAGTTTAACTTAAAATAGTTTCAGAAAGGTTTGTATTAATTATTTAACCATCTTCCTATGTACGTACTATGATATGAACATGTTTTAAGCTATATATAAAAAATTCCCATTTGGACAATGCATTTATAATATTGATAAGTTATTAAATCATAATTTTAATTTATAATTTTTGTGATTGTAAATTTGTTTATTTTATTAGTTTTTCTCATGTCAGTATACCTTATGATGTAGCCTACGCAATTGTACAATTGGTTTGTGGGCGATAAATAATAAATAAATATTAACTGAAATAAATGCATTTTCAGATTTTATTACATTGGTTCTGGTAATTTCTTTCAAATGTTAGTAGTCACTAGGTCTTTAAGTGTACTTGTAAAAGTGTATGCAAGTATGCAAAAAAAAAAATTAAGGGGAGCATGCATACCCAGATTTCAAATAATGGGGTGTATGCATACTCAGATGATTCTCGTAATAATTTCAAAGGTTTGTAGTCACTAGGTTTTTAAGTGTACTTGTGGAAGTGAATCTGAGATTCAAATATAACTTGACTCCAGTCTGGATGTGGCCCAGAACAGTGTGGCACCCTCCTGTCAGGGTTGGGTGCTCTCCATTGCCCGGAAGGGGCCTGGCCCCCGACTAAGCCCTGATATGTGTGGTCAGACCTTAAGAACTTTTCTGAGCATTTCCTTAAGAAGGCCAAGAAGAGTAAAAGAATTTTGTAACCACAAATATTAGAAGGTTGATGACAGACAAAATTACAAGAAAAATGCATGCATTAAATCTGTGTAAAGAGGGGAGGTGTGATGTTGGGAAATAAGTATGGTAGTGAGGATAAAGTTGGCAGCAAAGAACATAGGAAAATAATGGTAGTAATACCTAACATGCAAAGAAAAAGAAATTACCGAAAATACTCAAACATGTATTCTTCCCTAAGAGTTTGGGATTGGCATTGGTAGGTAGGCCCTAAATGGCTAGAAACTTCTTTGATAAGTTAATTTTTTTTAAAATGATGTTTTACAGTTTTTATCAGATATAAATTCAGAATAAAGTAGAATATCACTAATACAACCCTTCGCAGTTAAGTAAACAAAAATTTTTAACATAAAAATAAATTGTAAAGTTTGAGCAGTCTTATAGGCTGTTAGTCCAGCTGCTGAAGCAGGTATTTCCGCTGAATCCAACTGTAAAACTAATTTACGTAGACTCTATGAATGGTGGGTATGTGTAGTAAACTTTATGTAGAAATTACATAGGATTTTTTTTTTCAGTGGAGTTCTGCAAGAAATAATTAAAATCTATGTAACTAAAATTATTTCATCATTGTTTTTTTGGCACTGTTCAAGTGGGAATATCTCTTGTATGTACCGGGAAAAATGCAAAGTAAATTTATGTGTTTGTAACCACATTTGTTTGCGTAATTGGTTATAACATATTGCTGCCACATGAGCACTTCACCAGTGTGACAGTCTCCATGTATGTCAATAAAAATTTTTCTAGCATTGCAAGGTTCAAGCAAGCAAATTCTTGTCTGTTTTATTGACATTTGTTACTTACTGTCTTTGTTAAGTTGTTCCTGTAGCTTGTAATGAGCTCATTTTTCACAAATCTAAGGACTGCACAGGGTGAGTGAGTGAGTGTGTGTGTGTCTGTGTGTCTGTGTGTGTTAACTTATTATAAGTTTATTACACAGTTCTCATGGACCGTATATGTCCTACGTATGGACATGCTTTTTCTGCGCTCTGATTAGGTGAGGGGAGGGTAGCCGGATTCTCCCCTGCTCCTTTTTGCCTTTGACAGCTGGGTTGCACATGCATTCAATACTGCTTGCCTGGCTGAGACGAATCAGTAAACTTAGTATTGCTACATAAACATTATAGTGAAACATGCTATATTGAATGTCATTTATTAAAATGTTTACTACAACAATAATTGATCAATATGCTGTGATAAACCATATGAAATACAGCATACCAAAATAAAAATATTTAATTAATTAAACCGGTCTCTCGTGTTTCTCACTTGCAGATATAGAATATAGGTGACTGGCAACAATTATGATGCTTCCCTTTGTTATCCTGCAATGAAGTTCTCAAGTCATGGGTTTTTTTTTTGCTGTAATTAACCAACACGTTTATTTTTTGTTGACATTGATTAAAGTAACTGAATAATTGGAAAATTCAGAGGGTCACAAAGCGTTCTCACTGAGCGCTGTCACATAGTCAATGCATATTATGGTAACATTGTACCTGAGTTGTATTTTGTAATAGGATGGGGCTGTTAAATTTAGAAATATTTCATTCTAGCATCATTTCGCACATTTCAATAATCAACCCAAACTACTGTCTTAGCAGTGTAAAGCAAACATTTGCCGGGACAATTGCGGCACACGAGTCGTATTTTGCCTTATGCGCGGGAATGCTTGAAACATTTTGTAGATTTACAGTACAGAAGAGTGTCAAGTGGCGATGGATGTTACAATAAATAAATAAACAAACAGATTAACAAACACAGTTCCTAAGAGTTTTGTATCACATCCAATGAAAATCTTTTATGCAAAAAATACATTAAAAAATACGTACATATAGATGTTATGTTGTGTAGGTGTTACGCATCATGCTGAAATTTACTTAAAATATTCATAGAAAAACAACATTCATTGCTGGGTTTGCAGTTAATGTTTGAGTCACTGAAATATATCCATTTTCAGACAAATAAATGCTGGCAATGGCGCGACAGCGACTGACAAGGTAAAAAATTGTCCGTTAAAATGCCAGTGATGACATCCGTTGCCGCCAGGTAGCATGTGGAATTTGCAATGCGCAGCCATTATTAATGGCGGTAGACGTTAATAGATGTAAACATCAAATTTTGCGATTTCTTTAAATATGTTCTACTTATTTTAACATTACGCCATCTTGAATATGGACAAGGTAAGCTGTGCAGAACCCGTTAATGCAACTTTTGTTGGTCTAGGACGTATCGTTCACAAACGTAAACAAACTGTCTAGAACAGTCATTTTGCAATTTTGTTCAATTTTTTAAAATATGTTGTACTTATTTTAAAGCTACGCCCTTAGTATATTCGTGTTCTACGTGATTAGTAGAGTGAAAATATACCACTTTTTGGGGTTTTTTTTTTTTTTACAGAAAAGCCCCTAAACTTAATAATTACAGTTACATTATTGCACAAACTGTAATCTTTTTGTATTCTAATCCTGTGTTTACAAAGTATCTAAAAATGCCACTTCTGTTAAACCTTTTCAGATAATTTGTGGTTTTTGTGTATATATAAACTTCCAAAGCTGCTGTAGTAACAATAGGTATTACTACGTGTGGTTTACTTGTGTTTCTTCCACGGTGCCACTAGTGCACTC
This sequence comes from Clitarchus hookeri, assembly GCA_002778355.1. Lineage (NCBI taxonomy): Eukaryota > Metazoa > Arthropoda > Insecta > Phasmatodea > Phasmatidae > Clitarchus > Clitarchus hookeri. The sequence goes on along the minus strand of NQII01004729.1, from coordinate 105,757 downwards.
TATTGAGAGCAGTTTTAACTACTAAGCCCCCCCTCATTCCAAGTCGTCAATTAAAATTAAAGTGGTAATGGACTTTTATCTCCAACTGTGCAATTATTTCAAAATTTACGTGTCATTTTTGGCAACTTGCGATACATCGACGTTGGCAAAAAGGGTTGATGCAATTGTATAAATAATTATAAGTACAATACAATAATTAGGTAAATAAACTTTAAAAAATGTTATTCAACATGCCACCAATTTCTTTCCAGATTAGTTCTTTTTTCAAAATGTTCTTAAATTCGTTTTGGGACATATTCTATGATATTGGGTGTCCAGCTGCTCATCGTCAGCAGCAGTAAAATGTGACGTCATCACTTAAAACAACACTTCAACAACAATCAAACAAATATTTTGTCGAAACTACACATGCACTACTCTAGTGGATGATGGACTAGGCTCCTCAAGATGGGGACTGGTCGGCGGAGGATGTGCTCCGATCTGTAGGAAAACACGTCAATACAGTACTGTACATGGGTTCTTTGCGGGCTCCGCATTGTGGATTTTGTTCTCTGGTGCAGGGTATAACACTCAGCTGGGAAAATATGCCTTAAGGGGCCTGCCTGCTTGGAGTGGAATAGCACTGCGGTGTGAATTTAATGGCATTCTTGCACCAAGGTTGAATGACCGGTTGAGCCACCGCTTGGTGTGCTGGACAGGGACCAAAAGGTCAAGAGGTCCCAAAAAAAAAAATGATTTCCAACCAAAACGGTTCCCAACCTGACCATCAATGTGTTCCGCTACAGATGTGAACCTTCTTTCAACAAACATTTAAAACACACGGCCGGGCCCCACCAACTTGTCTATCCTTTCTCATAATAATGAACATTAAAAATTGAGAAAATTAGTAAATGTCGCGAGTCTTACTGTAGTAAGACTTGCGATAGTCCGGAATGCTCTGGGATCTGTCAATGCCGGATTATCAAGGTCATTTTTAAAAACCTGGTTTAAACAAGGGTATATAAATAAAAACTACAGTTTTAACATACAAAAACTAATAATTGTTATTTAATAAACATAACAAAAGATATTACAGTATAAAAAAAATTAAAAGTACATATGTAGTACTGTACTGTACCAACAAAATTGAATTAAAGATCAAATACACCTACTGTACTGACTGCACTGTTAAATAAGTTTAAGGCTCAAGTTTTATCAAAGTCAATACAGTACTATATATGTAAATCATTTTTGTAGGCCTATTATGAATCACTGTCTAAAGGCCTAGAATAGGTGTCTGATGATGTCGAGGGCGTGGAACATGTCAAACTGTTATCTACCACTGATGGGATAGCTTGAATTTTCTTCTGAGCCCTCTGAAACATTGCAGGGATGTTAACTTGTTTCTTGGATTGATATCTTTTTTTGAGAAAAATTATTTTGTGTAATGTGGAGATTCATAACTTCAGCAATGTCGTACTGATGGCTCCTCTCTGCGAATTTTACAAAGCTGTTTAAGGCATCCGAAGCCTCAACCCAAGAGATGTGAGTTGTAGGCGTTTCTTCTTCATCACTCTCAGTTTCTCGTGCCTCCTGTGGGCTGAAAACACTTTATATTATCACATCGTCAGTCAGCTCTTCTTCGATAGGCACATTTTTGTCAATGTCGATCCATCTATCAATTTCTTCTACTGATAGGGCAATCAGTTCATTATTGGAAGCACAATTTATCGCACTTACAATTTCAGAGTGGTCAGTTGTGGGCTCATCATCATTTCCATCTTGGTTTCTTTGGTCAGTTTAGGCCATAATTTTCTCCAGGCCCTGTGCAATGTTATATTTTTTTACATCGGACCAAGCAATTGCAGCTGTAAAAATAGCGTCTTTAATGTTAAAATTACGTTGGAAATCTTTGATGCTGCAATCTGAGCTCAACAGCTTCTGCACAAACATTCCTCTGTACTTGCACTTGAAATTTTGTATGACCCCTTGGTCCGTGGGTTGTATTAGTGGCGTAACATTGGCAGGAAGATATGTGCAAAAAATGTTACCTGACACAAGCTCAGATTCTGGATGGTGAGCTCGGCAGTTGTCGAGGACGAGAACTGCCTTTGAATCTTGAGGTAGTCGTAGTGTTTCAAAGTTTTCTTTCACAGTTGGAACAAAATGATGAAGGAACCAGTCCTTGAACAACTCGGCTGTCATCCAGGCATTAGTCTGAGCACTGTAAATAACAGGCAAATGTATCACATTTTTGAGAGGCCTCTGCTTTTTATACTTTCTAATCACAAATGGAGTCAGTTTATGATCGCCTGAAGCGTTTCCACTCACTAAGATAGTTATTCTGTCTTTATTTTTTTAAAAACACTTTGTGCTGGACTCCTCAGCTCCCGCCAGGGTTGAATTTGGCAAACACCGCCATAACAGTCCAGTCTCATCCGCGTTGTCATAAATTTTTGAAATGTTGTTTTATACTCATTTGCAGCAGCCTCATCAGCTGATTTTATTTCACCAGAAACGTCTATTTTACGGATGCTATGACGAATCTGGAAATATGAAGCCACACCTTACAGAATGAAGGAATTTCATCCGCAGGCAAATCTAATTCCTTGTGAAAAAATTTGGCCTTTTCAATTATTATAGGCCCCGTTATTGCCTTTCCCTCAGCTCTCTTAGCACTGAACCAGTTATACAAAACTTTGTCTAGAGTTTCTAATTTAGGTTTTTATGGTGTTTGTCTAATGTCTAGACTTTTAACAGAAGCAGATTGGGACACAAATTTTTCCAACTGTTGTTTTTGTTTTTTAATATTGTTTATAGTTGAAGATGCGATATTCAATTCACTTATAATATTGTTTCGGTTCTCACCTTTTACAATCTTTTTATGATGTCGAGCTTTTGGTGGATTGTCAACGTCACATGTTTGCGTTTTGCTGTTTTAGGCGCACTTTTGTTCGGTTTACAAAACAAATTCACTGTACGTACAAAATTTTCACTCGGCCGTAGTCTATTTGACAGTCATACAAATAGCTAAATTTTGATACAGTATGGGTTTAGTAAATATAGCTGTAAAAGAAAACCGCACAGCATTGATGCAAATGTACATACATACTGTAACTGAAGGTATACGTAAACAAAGATTCGTAGTGTTACTAGCACAAAGCCAAGATGGCTGATCCCGCGGAAACAAATTGTTACTGGCGAGACACTGAACGGTTCCGATATCTCCCAAACGCGTCCGACTGTACTTCCAATGCCAACCGTGTTCTGATGCGTGCCGGACTATCGAGTGCCGGATTATCACGGTCTTACTGTATATAACTTCTGACATAAGTAAAATTTATGTAGAGGTATTTACCCTACATGGCTGGGTAAATAGACTAGCAAACAGCTAATATTGGTTTTGCAATGTGGTTATTTACGTGTCCTCTAGGAGGTAATTATACCATTCTTCTTTTTTTTTTTTTTACCATAAATGTTATCACGTTTTACTAGGATGGTACACCTCTAAGATACAAAACACTGTATATACATATTTTTTTCTATAAAATTTTTTTTATATATGTGGACACAGGTGGTATTTACAAAGCCCCAATAGGGTGGCAACAAAAATAACCAAACAAAAACTACCACAAAAGTCGCTAGAGTATTATCAAAATATGCTCCTATAATTTGAACAATTACTGGTGTGCACCCTTCAAAATGCCAAGTTTAAAACATAATGTTATAAAATGTTCAAAGAAAATTTTTTTTATTTAAAAGGAAAATTTCTCTCCTACAAGTTTTTTTAAAATTTGATTTTAAAAATGTTCTTTGGAGGAGGTTCTCTGCTGTATCAGTGCATCCTGCTGAAGAAGGAATTATGTGCAGTCACGCAAATAACTGTAAAATATCTTTAGCTGTGATTGTTGGGTGCCGGTCCGGACTCTTCTGCCCTGGCGAAAGAATAAAAATCAATTCATGGTATGCTTAAACAGCAGTGGGTCATGGCCACAAAGTACGAAGACATACGTTGATGCACGTTACTTCATGGACAGCTACAGATTTGGCATCTACAATGGTGGACTGCTGCACAAAATAACAAACCGATACAGAAATTAAATATCAATTGATACAAATAATTACTGGGTGGCAGCAACTTACTATCATCCAATTTACTTATCCTTGGCGTTCACAAGCAATTATTCTAACATTATTTTAGCAGGTACAAAAAAAGCAATTATATCCACGACTTCACATTATGGTGGTAGTTTTGAAGAAGGTTGAGTCAACAAATTTGGTATACCAAAAAATATTGGGTGTTTCCGACAGCACACCACGACCATTCAATCTCTTGAATCACTGTGCTGTGCTCCCACAAACTATTTTGATTAATAAAATTATCATACATGTTATTTTTATGTTTAAGTTACAAAAATAAGTTATTGCATCAAATTATAAAAAAAATTAAACAATATACCATTAAAATTTTAAAGAATATATGCCCTGCCATCTAGCATGACAACTATGAAACAAAACAAAAGTTTGAGTAGACACTAAAACAGGGTTGCTACTTTAAGAGCATCCAAGAAAATTAATATAGTAATATTACAATTTGTTATAAAATTATTCATTCGAAAATTAATAATTTATAATACCATTTTACATTTAAACCTTTAAATTTTAAGTTTAAATTAAATGTTTATAAATTTTAATAAAATAAATTCCCATAAAATCAAAGAATGATTATGGGGCTTTGCCAAAAAGAAGGATTTTGCTAACAATAACAAATTAGGAAACAAGGAGTTACTGATATCACTAACAAGCCTACTTTCCTCATGATGGGTGCAATTCATTTTTAAATAAGTTTTTAACAACTGAGTTGGTAGGTAGGACTTGACTTCTCTTTGAAAGCAATAACATTAGAAATGAAACCAGAAATGTATGCAACATTAGTGAGACAATTACAAATACATATGTGCCTTACCCAGGGCTTGTATACAAAATCCTCGTACAATAAGCGAGCGTACAATGCACTGCATTATGGAGGTTGAATTCGGAGCATCAAATTCGGATTTAATCAGTCTAACGTTTCGAATTATAGGGTTAAATGCCGCATTGCGTTGAAGAAAATGATTACTAGAAAATTCTTGCTCATCCTCCCAAGTCGTTGATGTCTCAGGCAAAGGAGGAGGGGCTGCGATGCCAGCCAGGTCGGCTGACAATTATTCTCCGGCCACTGAGCGACGTAGCGGGGAATGGGTCTGCGCCTGGGAGGAGGGTAGGGTTTAGGTGGCTCAACCCCCACAGCGCTGGAATCGCGCATAACCAGGTAACACAGTGCTTGTACCCATTGCAGGAGTCTGCACGTAACACTATCTCTCAGTTCTTGAATTATCTTCACATTTCCAGAAATTTTTTGATCATTATAATTATTAAACACAAAGGATTTATTTATTTATCAGGGAAAGTCATTACAAAGTCACAGCTTACAAGTGACCTTTATAATCAACATTGTTATAGCATTTCCAGTGCAGTTACCCATTACATCCATTGTAGACATTTTGGCAATATTTTGTCACATAACGTCAAATAAAGATCCAAATTACTAGGTTAACTGACATTTGCTTTATTTATCTCTTAGCTTACATAACAGTACATCCCGTTAACCTCGGCCATCACTACTACTATTCCAACATGGCTGCGGTTACATGACAGACTACATCGTTAATCAAAAGTATTACACTTCAATACTTGAAGACACAATATGATACTTTAACCAACATCCAAATAGGCAATACTAAAACATATAATACATAGATGAACCACAAATTATGTCTGTGACATTTCCCCTCGAATAACATTCCATTCATATAATCAAAGTGTCATTAATGAACAAAAACACTAACATCTATTTAGAATAGTGTCTCTGAAATGTTGAAAGATATCCTTACATAATGATTTGGTGAAAATGTGAGAGATATTTTCACCTGTAGGAACGTATTTTACATCTAACACACCTTTTGTGTACAGATTTTAATGAAATGATATCGAATGTCTATGTGCTTCGCCCTTTTAGAATTTTCTGGATTTTTTATGGAGGCCAAAGCACCAACATTATCTATGTTTAACACTGCACTTCTGCATAACACAGTGTTCATTTCACTCACTATTCCAGATAAATTAACAAGTTCTTGTGCTGATGAGGCCCCTGCTACATATTCTGCCTCCATTGTAGATAAAGCTACACAAGGTAACTTTCTGGAAAACCATACAATTGGATTGCTATTATACAAAGCTGTAAACCCACTAACACTTTTTCTATCCATACTGTCACCTCCCCAGTCCGCATAAAAATAACCAATATCCTTGTTTAAAGGTTGGGCCTAAATCTTGAGTATCCTTTATATACCTTAAAATGTGTTTTGCTGTCTTACACAGCTCTTCTGTTGGCTTATCTAAATACAGTGCAAGATATGAAACTGAAAAAGAAAGGTCAGGGCATCCGGTTACTGCTAAGTACATCAATTTACAGACTACATTTCTGTACGGAACTTTACTATTTACAGGACTTTTCTTGCTGGCTTGGAAACCCATTTCCATTAGGATAGCTACTGACTTACATTCTTGCATGTTATACTGTGTTAAAATTTTGTTGATTAATTTAGGTTGGGTTACCTGAATTTGTTTCTGTGACCTACTTATGTCCATAACCAGAAAGATATCGGTAGAATAATAGAAACAGTAGTCATATGATGAATGCTTAAAATTCAACTTCAAAATAGTTTCATTGAATCTTTTACTCCAGCACTTTGGGGCATCCGGCAGTCCATAAAGAGCTATTTTTAATTTTGTCTTCTTCTCTACACACTTCACTCCTTGAGGGGTGTTGATAAAAATTTCTTTCTCCAAATACCCATTCAAGAAAGCAGTTGGAACGTCAATCTGTTTCAGTGGTCACCCATTGTTTACCGCAAGAGATAACATTAAACGTACCGTGGGTATTCGGCATACTGGACCATAAGCATAATCCATAGCTTCAACTGGCTCTTGAAAACCACGAGCAACTAAACTAGCCTTTTTCCTTCCATCATCTTTCACCGTAAATACCCACTTGGTATCTATGGCGACTGCTCCTTGAGGTAGTTCTCCTACTTGCCAAGTTTCCATATTTCTGTGTGCCTTCAGCTGATTTATGGCCTCTCTCCATCCCTCATCTTGCACTGCTTCTTCATAGGTCTTAGGCATTCTCTCTGCATTAAAGGCAAACACAGTGTACAACTCATAGTCCTGTAGTCTCAAAGGAAGTTTTACACTTCTCCCAGAACTTGTTTGTTTTCAGCGAGATTATTTCCTTCATGAATCCCTTCTTTTCCAGTTCTTCTTTCCCTGTTTTTTTTTACTTCATCTTCATTGACACATTTTTCTTGGTCTGAGGGTGAGACTGGAATGTAGGTGAATTTATCCTTACTCTCGGTTGGCTGAAAAACAAAACTGGTTTCACCAAATTTAACATCACTTCCTCTAATTATTTCATCAGTCTCGGGAATCCATATTCTATATCCAGTGCGGCCGTATCCTAACATTCTCCCTTCAGTGGCACGAGCTTCCAATTTATCAACTGGCACAGGCAATTTCTTTATCAACACACAAGATCCAAAAGTTTTTAGCCTCAACATATCATTTTTCCCTCTGTAAAGTTCAGCTGGTAACCTCCCCTGAATAGCAGATGAAGGGCTTCTGTTTATCTGGTATTCTGCGGTACGTATGGCTTCACCCCGTAAGTATTTAGGCAAATGAGTTTCATCAAACATGCATCTCACCTTATTTAGCAGTGTCTGATTGATCATTTCACTGACACCATTGGACTCCTTCGTGTAAGGCAGTGTGTACTCCAGTTTTATCCCCTTTTGTTTACAAAAAAAATTTTTCACCGTTGTGATGTGTATTCGTCACCTCAATTTGTTCTGATTCTTGAACAACTATTCCCATCAGCTTCTAATTGTCTCACATAATTCATCAAGTTCTCTGATGTTTCACTTTTTCTTTTTAACAGATACACCACTACAAAATATGAGTAATAGTCAATTATGGTTTCGTAGTATTTTTCACCTTCAAGGGTAGGGGTTTGTACTGGACCCCCTATATCGGAATGGAGATATTCACCTTTTCTACTTGTTCTGAACACTGGTAAGTCTTAAAACTCTTTGACTTTCCTTCGTTGTATCTCCCACTCTCTTCATAGTGAATGGCAAACCCAATCTATGAAGGCATTCTTTTCCAGGGTGACCTAACCTATGATGCCATATTATCACTATGACATTCAGTTCCTATAGGCAAATCAAATACTGACAATATAAATTGCCTGCTTGTTTGCATTTCAACTCAAAACCTTTTGTATCATTTTGAATAATGCAACCATTTTGCGAAAAAAATGCTATTTTCTGATTCACTAATTTTTCTCACAGACAACAAATTATGTGATAAAGATGGCACCTCAGAGCTGATACATTTATCACAGTGTTTTCAAACAGCAATTTAAGAGATCCTCGCTGTTTGTATTTTAAAATTTCCCTTTTTGCAATATGAAGAAACACAGGATTTTCCAATGTTTTAACATCAGACATGTCTAATGTTTGAGGTTACCAAATGGTCTGAAGCACCACCATCTATAATAAAGCTATCAGTCCCTGACATCTGGGGTTTTTCATGAGAAAGAGCAACCATTTCGTTTACCACAGTAAGTTCATCACCTTATCACTGCTGTATACGTATGAACTTCAGCCACAAACGAAATTTCAGGAATGTCCGGCTGTTGGTGCCACATTAGCATTTACAAAACTCTTTCCTCTTCCTCTTCCTTGATAATATCCTATTGATTTATCTCCAAAAGATTGCTTCTTAGCAAAATTACAGTCCCTTTTGAAGTGAGATATCTCCACAGATATAACAGCCTTTCTTCTTAACCTTTTGAGAAGTGAACGAACAACCACTTTCTTGAAACGATGCTCTCCTTTCCTTCATTCACATATCAGTATCTAAGAGTTTTCCTGTTACAAATTCATAGGTTAATTCTGTCGTCATCGATGCGAGTGCTGTTATTACCGTGCTGTACGACTCCGGCATTGTTAAAAGTAAATAACAGGCTCTGTCGGTTTCATCCAGTGATGCTCCTGCAGCTTCAAATTCCCGCAGTAAACTTTCAACTTGAACAAAGTGATTGTGAATATCGTCACCATTAAATTTCAGTTTCACCAGCTGTTGCATAACAAAAAGTTTAGATATCGGACTTGTTCTGGCAAACACGTTTTTCAGTGATGTGACCACATCCTTTGCCATCTTGGCTCCTTTTACTATTTCCAAGCGACGATCGGAAATACCTTGAATGATGATCCATCGGGCTTTCTTGTCCTTTGACTCAAAATCCACCTTTTCCTCGGCCCTCTCAATTAAAGTTGAAAGGAGGGGAGGGGGAAATTCAGTATTACTTGACCGCGACAAGTGTGCAGCCGGAAAATACGTGAACTACAATATGACGTCCCCTCCCTCTGCCACCTGTCATTCATAACCAGTGGTGGAGGGGAAGAAAGCTCTCAGCTGTGGGCCGGTAGTGTAGCACTGACCATAACTTGTGCCACAGTATTTCCTGTGTTCGTGTACTCGTGAGTGATGGAAGTGTTAATGATAGGTAGAAGGTGTGGAATAAAAGAGGCAGTAGTGTTAGGTGTTTATGGCATCAACTAGTAAGTCAAGTAATAAAACTTTATTCAGTGCAGAGAAGTCATAAGGAATGTGATTAATTTTGTGATAAAGAAGCGGCATCCGGACAACTTATTCATCCAATATGTTATGCTAATAAACGTGCAGCAGCTGCAACAGGTAAATCAGAATGAACTATATGCAAAATTAGAAAGCTGATGTGAGTGGTGAAAAATTGCATACACTTGGGGAAAAGGGTGGAAAATTTTAAAAAGATCTGTTTAGATGATTTTGATCTTGGTGTATTAGTTTCATATGGTTAAAGGAGAAGGTCCCATTATAAAGAAATTGCTAACGGTTTCAAAAGAAGAGATATGTTTTCCTGGAAAAAGGAAGGCTTTGAGACGAACCCTTAAAAAAAAGGGGGATTTCGCTTCAAAAAGTGCAAATACAAAAGGAAGACTTTAATGGAAAAGAATGACATTGTCGCCTGGAGAAGGGGGTATTTAAGGTGAATGAGGTACAATGAGCAAGCTTGTGCAAACAAAACGTCAGTAAAATGTAATTTTTATTTATGTGTATATATGTACACTGGAGATCCAAAAAAACTGATATAGGCGTGCGTATGCAAATAACCGATGTATGGAACCAATCATAGTAACGCGATGGGGTCGGTNAATCATAGCAACGCGATGGGGTCGGTAGCGCCTATATAAGACAACAAGCATCTGGCAAACTTGCTAGATTGGTTACTGCTGCTACAATGGCAGGTTATCAAGATTTAAGTGAGTTTGAACGTGGTGTTATAGTCGGCGCATGAGAGATGGGACATAGCATCTCCAAAGTAGCGATAAAATTTGGATTTTCGCGTAAGACCATTTCATGAGTGTACCGTGAATATCGGGATCCGGTAAAACATCAAATCTTTGACATCGCTGCGGCCAGAAAAAGATCGTGAACGAACAGGACAAACAACGACTGACGAGAATCATTAAACGTGACAGACGTGCAACCCTTTCTCAAATTGGCGCAGATTTAAATGCTGGGGCATCAACAATTGCCAGCGTGTGAACTATTCAACGGACCATCACTGATATAGGCTTTCGGAGCCGAAGGCCCACTCGTGTACCGTTGTTGACTGCATGACACAAAGCTTTACGCCGCGCCTGTGCCTGCCAACACCGTCATTGGACTGTTGATGACTGGAAACACGTTGCCTGGTCTGACGAGTCTCGTTTCTAATTGTATCGGGCGGATGGACATGTACGGGTGTGGAGACATCCTCATGAATCCATGGACCCTACATGTCAACAGGGGACTGTTCAAGCTAGTGGAGGTTCTGTCATGGTATGGGGCGTGTGCAGTTGGCATGAAATGGGACCCCTGATACGCCTAGATACGACTCTGACAGGTGTCAGATACGTAAGCATCCTGTCCAATCACCTGGACCCATTCATGTCCATTGTACATTCCGACGGACGTGGACAATTCCAGCAGGACAATGCAACACCCCACATGTCGAGAGTTGCTACCAAGTGGCTCCAGGAATACTCTTCTGACTTTCGACACTTCCATTGGCCACCTAAATCACCAGACATGAACATTATTGAGCATATATGGGATGCCTTGCAACATGCTGNATATTAGGCAGTTGTACTAGTTTTTTTGGCTCTTCAGTGTATATATATATAGACACACACACACACACACACACACAATCAATAATTAGCTTACTTATTTTGTATCGACAATGAATGTCTTCAGTGTACGCGATACTGTTGTATGCATTCATGCAGGCTGGTGTACGTGCGACAGTTACAACAGGTGTGGTTTTCCCCAACTCGCAAGGTCACCCCTCACACGCTGTTGTTCGCTACCTGCTGTGAGTGCTGTTGCCATTCCCCTCACCAGCTGCACACTTGTCACGGTCGAGTAATAACATTTCCTGCTATAATAAGAGAAACAAAAATTTTTATAATAAAAAAATTCACAAAAATTTGTATTAATAAAATATTTTCTCATAATAATTAGAAATAGTATAATTATTACAAAAAAGGTTTTTTGTACAAATATTTTCTGAAACTGTTTTTTAAACTGGTTTTTATTAACAAAAAAAAAGTATAAATAATCGTAATTTTCAAAAAATACATAAACTCGTAGTATTTCCTGTTTAGTTTTGGTTGCTGATAAGGGCAACGAACAAACAGTATCGGTGCTAATATTCTTCACTTCTGTAAATAAAAAATTATTGCCCTTGAGAGATTCCAAAACCAAAATTTACATTCTGCTGAAACAATTGCATTGTAAATAATTTTGCATTCTAAAATTTTTTAAATTGATTTTTTGGCGACGGGGCTTATTATAAACTTAGTGCTAGAGACCAAAAAATAATTCATGTTTGACAGATGCATAAATTGTGCTTTACATATTTGTCTGTTTATGAGGTGTGTGATTGCGCATCTCCCGGTAGATGTTCTTTCGTGTTCCCTTTGGTATGTTTATAAGTTTTTTCTTACTGCCTCTTCTTCAATTTAATGTATTATTTTTGTTTTCTGCTATTTATATATTACGTAGTACAATCATCTGTTGAAGAATGCAACAGAATTAAATGATATCCTTATACTGCTTGACACCTGTGGTTTATAGCTGTATAACCTTAGCGTGTTGGCAAAAACATACTCGGTGAATAACATTTTGTAAATTAAGGTTTCGTTTCTAGGCATTTTCGCATTTAACACGATCCAGCAACCGAAAAGAAATATATGTGACATAAATTTTACATATTTTACAGCATAAACACCCCAATCTTCATAGCCCTCCTCACCATCACATTTCATGGTGTATGCTCCAAATCAAAGTATTATACAGAAATACGAGTGTTTCTTTGCAATTGTTTCCATGTGAAGTGTTATAATATAATTATTGTGCGGAAATATGAGTGTTTGCGGAGTTAACACATATTGGATAGGCGTTAATGTGTTCTATACTTGAGTTATCACCAATTGATCACAAACGAGCTATATTCGCTGCTTACATGGGTGAGTAACATAAATAATTGTCAAGTTTTATCATGGAAAGTGTATATAATGTGTATTATTGCATGTGCCTGGGAATTTAATGGCTTATGTACTGCTTCCGCCAGTCATGTAAAATGCAGACAACCTGACCAAATTAAACCTAACTTCATGATAGGTGAATCACAGGGGGTGGATGAATGATGTGAGCTTACTTATTATACTTTTTCTAACACATTATCTCGTGTCNGATAGGTGAATCACAGGGGGTGGATGAATGATGTGAGCTTACTTATTATACTTTTTCTAACACATTATCTCGTGTCTGCACACCCTCTCCCTGTAATCATATATTGTGGAGTTGCATTTAACGGTGTTATGGTACCCAAATGACATGTAATTNTGCACACCCTCTCCCTGTAATCATATATTGTGGAGTTGCATTTAACGGTGTTATGGTACCCAAATGACATGTAATTTACATAAATTTTACGCGTTGTACCCCACAATTTCCCTGATCTTCATAGCTCTCTCCAATATCGTTTTTGGTAGTATGTACTGCGAATATTGTTATGCCCCTAGTAAATTCGTGTTCTGTGTGAGAAGTAATGTTGATTTGTACAATTTTCCGGAAATTTTATATTTGTTTTCGGAAAAGCCCCTATTCTGGATAATTACCAACAAAGCTGTTTATTGCAAATGAATTCCCCATTGGATACCACAAAAACTGCTGAGAAGGCAGATACTTACCATGCTGCTCTCATGCCTGGTGATATAAAGGCCTTAATCCACATCATCTAATTGTCATCACTATGAAAAATTGTTGTATTAATGATTTACGAAGGTTTTTGAGGTGTGTGATGAACTGTAAAACAGAGAAATTTCTCTAATATCTGGAAAGTCAGTTGTCAATCAAAACTTAAATTTGGTTTTTTACTTTCATACATGACCACTTGCAAACATATAAAATGTTTTGTGGTTGTTCAGGAGGTTTGTTTTGATACATTCTATAGTGTTTAGTCCACTTGATTGCTGAATAAAAAATGGTGTGTTTTTCAGATATACCTCATCCAAGTTTAGGACCAGAAGGTTTTTTCTGCTGTGTGAAAGGTTGCACCAATTTTGGAACCAAGAAACCACCTGGTGTAACATTTCATAAGTAAGTACAGATTACAGAAAAATAGTATATATTTAATTATGGCTAGTAAACTAACGTATCTGTCACAGTGTGATGGGAACGACTGTTAACTAATCAAAATGACTGAAATTATGTTGGGGACACACACAAAAAAAATGCATTTTTGTTGGGATCACTTTTTACCCTTTTACATGAATAAAAGTTACTTCTACATCTGTCTAAGTATAATGCTATTTGTTTTCTCTAAGTAAAAAATATGTGAATTCAAGTTTAATCTTAATTCTTAATGGTTACAGCTATTACTACAATTGCATGGCACGTGTCCATTATGTCTAAGCGAAACAGATAAGTGTAGGTGACTAATCACACAAACTCGCAATTTATTGATGTACACAGCAGTGTTGCCAAGATTTGTTCAAAGAGAACATCTGAATATTCACAGTGTTATGTATTACTCTCGTTATTGTTCCATGTCCCTTGCTGCCAACTATATCCACACTATGCTTATTTCAGAACACCGCACCTCCCCTTCCTTTCACACACTGTTTGTATCTTTCTTTAGCCTTCTTAGGTCTAATCTTTGTGATTGCAAAACTCTTCATTCACTTCTTGTCTTGTGGTCTTCCTCTGTTCTTGGTTTTCAAAGTATCCTCCGTGTTTTCTGGCTGCTGAGGTTGTGGTTTTTGTTTGGTTGCTGAAGCTCCTGGTTTGTGTTATTAATTGACCCTACTGGCACTGACTGTTCCAACCTCGACTTCACCATACTGGTGGTTCCAACCGGTACCATTTACTTTGCCAACACTTTTTAACTGTCACCTCTTTCGCCTATTGCTGTGCTAGTTAGAAGCTTGTGATCTAGAATATTCAGTAATCAGTGGATTTTTCATACCATTTAAGATTGGGTATCCCCCCCCCTCCCCCGAAACTGTGCACCTGGCTTCAGAAATTCCTTGTATTTGGCACCATGCATCTGTCATAGTTTTGTTTTCTGTACACTTTCCAAGGTTGGATTGTTTGTAATGTCTTTAGTGACATTACAAACAATAGTTGTTTGTAATGTCTTTAGACATTACAAACTAGCCAACCTTGCTGCTGGCAATGTAATCGGCAGCTTCCTGCCAAACAACAGTTCTTCAGGTGACAACCCTAATTCTATTGGTGTGGTTTAGAATCTACGCAGCTTCAATTTTAGGTCTCCATTTTAGATAAAAAAATTTTTTTACAACTGCTATTGATTATTTAGTTTCTCCATTTGATAGAGCAGATATTGGAGTAGATGTGAGGTGAATGAATCTATAATGTAGCAAACTGCGGGAATTCGGAATAAGTGAAACACATTCCTAGTTCATAACAAACTGTGTCTGGTACATCATGGCTGGTGAGTATGTGTTTGCAGATGCGTGCAACAGCCTTATGTGTCATAGTGTCCAGGCATTCCACTTGACGATAAATACCTGGAATAATAAAAAGTCCTGCTTCACTAAAAATGGTGTCCCTCATAATTACATTATGTCCACCCTCACAATTACCACCGGAGCGGTTGTGTTCATCAGGGGTTCCGCTCACTGCTTTTGGTGTTGCAAACATTTTGCACAGTTGTCTACCAGCACCAGATGTCATGGGTGATGTTGAATCACCACACTTATTCTTTTGCCTAGTGATGGCATTTTTCAATACCCATATGCCAAAGTTATATTTTTGGCCATCTTGGTATGAAGAACTATGGGTAAAGTCAGTCACAGCTATGAAGTCAAGATTTGACAGCCAGTGTGTGGTAACATGATGTAAATGAAACTAACAGCACACCATATACAAAATCCTGTATCAGCTAATGTGTGTATGAATGAAAGTGTTTGTTATGTCGACTATTCTGACAGCGATGCTTGTGCACACAAATAGACCATGGGGAAATATGCGGACAGNAAAGTGTTTGTTATGTCGACTATTCTGACAGCGATGCTTGTGCACACAAATAGACCATGGGGAAATATGCGGACAGGAAAGAGTTCTTAGACAAATTATTAATATATTTTATTTTACGTGGTCGCAAATCGTATGTTTTAGTGTGGCAAAAATAGTAGTGTGTAGGTTTTTGAAATGAAATTCAGCATAAATAGTGCACATTTGTTTTACTTCTTTTCTCCTCATCAAGATTTATAAGCTGTTATGTAAAAAAACTGACAATTTTTCACTAGNCACATTTGTTTTACTTCTTTTCTCCTCATCAAGATTTATAAGCTGTTATGTAAAAAAACTGACAATTTTTCACTAGCAACAAAAATAGTCATATACTAACGTAGGCTACGCAGCCCCATTTCAGTGTGACAGTGATGGTAATGCAATAAACACAACATGAGGAATTACGTTCTGTATTGACATAGACTACGTGTATTTTGGTGGTCTGAAACAAGTTGTTCACAATGTGTCCCATCTGACCATTGCAGGCTGCATACACTGTACCGTGGTATATCACGGCCGGATGGGTGCAAGTGTGTGTTGTGTTAAGAGTTCAATGGTGGCATTTTACAAATTAAATGCATACTACGTCTTTACTGAGCATTGTTGTGTGGCTGACGTGGCCAGTCATTAGTCGTCCAGTTCCATGGCTGACATGGTCTCCTGACCTCTCCCCATTTAACTTTTTCTTCTGGGGCTGCCTGAAGAGTAGGGTGTACAGCAGATGGAAACCAGGCACATGAGGCCAGTTGACATGGGCAATCACTGTCCCCTATCATTCAACTCCAAGATGAACTTGCGGACATGTGGTGGTAGAATGTAGTGGTGCAACATGTGTAATGACGCAAAATATTAATTATCTGGATACTTTGTTAAATTTCTTTAATTTTGCGAGGCTTCGTAATGTTTTTATCGGAATTCAAAGTACTTGCCGTGGTAGTTAATTTATCGGTCATACGTTTGCTTTTCGAAATCGTAGTTTTTATTAGTGTCAGCATTAGTAGATAGAAACTTTCCGAACTGCAGTCAACNTACGTTTGCTTTTCGAAATCGTAGTTTTTATTAGTGTCAGCATTAGTAGATAGAAACTTTCCGAACTGCAGTCAACAGTTTTTGTTATAGAAAGTTTTATTATTTAATTTTTACTGACGACACAGTTCAGATGACTACGCAGTTCATCGGCATGGCATGGGGAAGGGATGCCGACCCACGCCATGCCCTTATTTGGTTACGTTTTGGAACCCTGGGGCAAGGAGTGGGGATAGGCATGCGGTGAAAAAACCTGTGTGCCTACTGCTCGCTATCGGTATACAGAAAACCAGCACTCCCGAAGACGCATTAAGTGTGGAAAATAACCACACCGGCAAACTGTACCCTTCTCGTTTATTTCTCTGCCGGTGTGGAAGGTCGCTGCCTTTGTATTTTTCTCTTGTGATGTGAGTTTTAAATGACGTGGTTTCTACTTAAACTACTGTGGCGCTGCTCTTTGCTTGTTTGTCTGTGAATTTTTTCGTGACTCTGCATACCGGAAGCTTGTATATGAACTGTTTCATTAGAATGATAAATAAAAGTACAGAGTAAAATAAACAAAAACTTGACTTCATTTTTATATTTGTTTTATATTTTATATTCATGTTTTTACTGATTGAGCTAACTGAGTTGTAATCGTCCCGCCGTCATCCTTGACGGTGCGATGTTACACATGTTGCAGGCTACTTATGGGCAGGTGGCTCATTTTGACAGCTTGTGTGAGATCTCCAACATGTAGTCAATGTCAATAATATATTCAATAATTATGCATCCTTATTGCATTTTTCTTACTGTCACACTGAAATGGGGCTGCATGGCCCACATGAGCATATGACTTTTTTTATTGCTAATCCTCTCTAGAACATGCTGGGAAAGTTTGTCAATTTCATCGTGGAACATTTTGTGTAGTACTAGTGCTAACTCTCATGTGCTAGCTTGATATTAATTGAATAGGTTGCAGGACTGTCACAGGGTATTTTCAGATATTTCTGCATTAATTTGATGCAATGCATTTCAAACCCAAGTTGTGTGGAGCCAATGCAAGGGAAATGAAATGCAAAAAGTGTATTAAAAAAAAAAATGTGTTATTTGTTGGACTGTGCTGCCACCTCTTAGAAACAGGGTGTCCACTGAAATTCCATTTTGGAATTACCAGAGTTCCCTGTTTTCCAGCAGAATCTTTCCTCTTTCTCTGACCTATTTTCAGGAATACCATATTTTTTTACCACTGACAACAAATATGCTATCAGTAAAGTTGAATTAAATTACATTGCAAAACAGACCAAGCAAGCAGGGCCAACACTTTATTCAACCTATCAATATTTTTTGCATTACATGCTATGACTTCACATGAGTGCCATTACTAATGAAAAAATTTGTACATTATTTTTTATGTAAAGGTCCTATGTCACTCGGCAAAGGTTATAATTTACATTTCACAAACTTACAAATTTTAAAATTCATATACTCATAATTACATTACTAATGATTTTTACTGAGTAGCAACTGTTAACTTTTCCCTGTCACATGAAACACACTGATTTTTTTCCTTTTTNTTACTAATGATTTTTACTGAGTAGCAACTGTTAACTTTTCCCTGTCACATGAAACACACTGATTTTTTTCCTTTTTCCTCTGTGGCTAGACATACTGTAGAAAGTACGATGCAATGCCACAAATATAATATCATTTTGCATGTTAAAAAAAANTTACTAATGATTTTTACTGAGTAGCAACTGTTAACTTTTCCCTGTCACATGAAACACACTGATTTTTTTCCTTTTTTCTCTGTGGCTAGACATACTGTAGAAAGTACGATGCAATGCCACAAATATAATATCATTTTGCATGTTTAAAAAAANCCTCTGTGGCTAGACATACTGTAGAAAGTACGATGCAATGCCACAAATATAATATCATTTTGCATGTTAAAAAAAAAAAAAAAC
This sequence comes from Clitarchus hookeri, assembly GCA_002778355.1. Lineage (NCBI taxonomy): Eukaryota > Metazoa > Arthropoda > Insecta > Phasmatodea > Phasmatidae > Clitarchus > Clitarchus hookeri. The sequence goes on along the minus strand of NQII01004729.1, from coordinate 87,017 downwards.
TGTATAAATATGTTGAGTTTTATTTTTTCTGAAGCTCTGTACATTTTTTTAAGTAACTTATTTCAGTATAACGCAATTCTGCTTGCTAATAAATTCTTTTCCGCCTATGATCACTGGGCTTTTATGGCTCGCCATGTTGTCTGTGGTACTGGACAGATTTTTTTTCCCTCTCCCCATGCCCTTCTTCCTGGTGCTTGAAAAAATCTTGTTACTGTATTACGTTAATAAAACAAAGCATATTTTTTTAAGCTATTTAATCATTAGCACACACCACATATAGTATTTCAGACCCAAATTGTTTTGGGGCAACAAAATCAGAAAAATTTGTGTGCAATATTGGTGAGTAGAGTAGTTTATTAAGAATGCTAGCGACAGTGGTGCTACATGTACTCAAAAGTGGCAACCTGACCACATCTGTGTAACTAGCTTTTAATACTTTATTTTGTTACTGTAAATGAAAGTGTGCTGTCTGGAAATTTTCTCAAATTCGTAATACTTCCAGGTTTGACACACATGCTGTAATGTCCAAAATGTTAATGCATGATAAGAACCACAATCACCATCTCAGAAACATATGAAATTCGTAGTCTGTATTAAATTAAACAGTTCTTCTTGGTTTTGTGCTGCAAACATGGTGTTGTGTGTCACAATGTAAGTTCCTGCTGGAAGTATATATTACGTACAGCTTACAGCAGTGAGAAAAAATTTCCCTTGAAAAATTGTGTAAAAATTATGTCGGAGAAAGACTGGCCACCGCTGCAAAAACACTGCCGGAGTAATGTTTAAGGCCTTGTTGCATAATAAAATAGTTTCTCTCAGCCTGCATGCACATACATTTTTTTAGTTGTGTCATAATTCAAACTTATACCCTTTTATACTTCTATAGATCCATGTTCTGCAGGGTGGTCCTGAACTATTATCCCCTACATTGAGACACTAGGGGTGGTATGTTATTATCCTACCAATGTGTGTGTAACCTTCGGGTACAAACGCTGGGAGGTGATTCCCTATGCAAAATGGGATAGAAAACATTATATGAACAATGTCATACAGTAACTCGTAAAGGAGGTAGCACCCTTATATATTTCAAATGGTTCTACTGGGCAATAATGAAACCTACTTGAGATGAAAGAGCCATTTTGTAAATAATGTTTTCTTTAACCAAGATCTGAAACCTGCGAACAGTTGTGGCATACTATATAGACGTTGATCATATGTTACTGCATGGAAACACGTTACCTTAATGTAACACACTCAGGTGAATAGTGTTCAAGACAACGAGTTTGTAAGGCTGCACTTGGTTGCCTGCCAGTTACGCAACCCGCGGTACAAGTCAGGTCGTACAAATACAGCTGAATGCTGTGTGTGAATGTAGATAATGGTGACAGGACAGCATGTCTTCGCAGTACAGGCACTGCAAGTAGTTATACTTCAAAGAGGAAGACCGTAGAAGGTAACTGCACGAAAATGAGCCTTGCAAATCATCTGTGTGTATGTTTTATAGCAACGGTTCAAAGTGACCACCAGCTTTGATACACAAATGACAGCGACGCACACTCGACTGTCCGATGCGGGCAAAGATGTGCGGGGTGTTGCGAATGATAGTACAGGCATCAGTAATCCGGCCATGAAGTTCAGCTATCGTGTTGACCGAGGTCTTGTATACCAGTGTCTTGAGATAACACCACAGAAAGAAATCCGGTGGCGTCAGGTCTGGGGAGCGTGATGACCACCTCATTGGTCCGCCTCTGTCTATCCAACGCTCACCAAATGCGGCGGTAAGGTGTTGACGGGCTTCCAAACTGAAGTGTGCAGGGGTTCTGTCTAACTGGTACCACATACACTGTTGCGAGGTCTGAGCCTCTTATTTTGCTCAAAAGATAGTGTATTTTTAAAGTTGACTGTTCTTCTATTATTAGCTCGGAACGACACAAATTAAAAATATATTTCGTCAAATTATTAGAAAAAATTATTCAACAATATTATGCAATATTTCTGTATGCTTTTGAAATTAATACCAAGCACGTAAGTAAAGAGGGGTTGGAGAAGGGCAATTAAGACGCGAAAAAAGGTTTCGAAATTGCGTTTCATTTGAATACAGATCGTTTTAATGTGCTTTTCATTTTGAACACCTAAACATTTGTACTTTATCACGAAGTTTAATTTCTAACACTAAAAACTACTGTTTTATGACCACGTAAAATGAAATGTATTAATTAATCTGGGAACTCTTTTTTCTTATAGTGTATTTTCTGCTGGTCTAATGTGCATCGGTAGTGCACTTAGAATAGCCAACGTGTAATATTAACTTCTGTTCGTTCGTGCATCAACTGCAGGATTTTGTAAATGGCACTTTGTTTGTTTCATATACATCAAGTTGCCACTCACTGACTGACAAAATCTGGCCAACTTATATGAAATGAAGTATACTGCAGGTCATCCAGGAGTAAACATCAGGTATTGGACTAGTGCAGCATTGAAAGTTTTAAAAAAGGTTATCTACAAAAGTTTAGCAGAATTTGCATCTTATTTTGTAAACGCAGGTGGGATGAGATTTTAAGAAGAAATGTACAGTTTGTGTAATGATGTAACAAAAGATATGAATGACAAAAGTTGAATGGATTATTTGTGAATGATTTTTCGGTAGTGACATTGTAAAATTTAGCTCTCCAGTCTTGTGTGTTCCAGCAAATAATGAGAAATAAAGTTTTATAATTGAGTGCTTTTGTAAGTTACAGTAATTTATTGATTTTCTTTAATTTAATTGGTTAGCATTTAATTTTTTTTTAGGTTTATAAAACATCTGTTTTTGGTTCTTCTTTGTTTGTAAAACACGTAAACATTTTAAAATACTCTGTATGATTTCATTAATACAATTTAAAATTCAGATACTGTGAAAAGCCAACATATTGGATGTATTTCGTAACCTAAATGTGTTGTTCACTTTTGAAAACATATTACTTCACAATATTTGTAATTGGAAATTAAATTTGTTTTTGCAGTATTGTATTTAATTTTATGTCACATTGTTATTATCCATTGCAATACTGATTTGGTGAGCCAAAATTTTTGATAATACTGAAGTGTCATTAGAACCGGCAGCTTCAGTTCAAAATCACCACTTGAGATTAGGCATAATGCCTTGGCAAATATAACTACTGGGAATTTTATAATTTACGAGTATGTAGCTGTTTCTAGTGTATATCAATTACATAATACATAAAATTTGAAATAAATGTTTATTTATCAAACAAGTTAAGAGCAGACATTCTCTAATTTTTTAATTTGTATGTTTTTTTTAATACTATAGCCTCACCACACTTTGGTAAACAAAGTATTGTCACTTCTTCATAATATTTTATAGAAACAGAATCGGAATTGTTAATTTTTGTGCAACTAATGACAATTATTTGTCGACATACTTCACAATTGTCTGTAAAGATTTAAGCTTACAGTAAAAAATTTTTTTTTAAATTTACTCTTCAATCCATTTATAAGAAAATGGATGGATTCCAGATGCTCAAAAATTAACTCCAACACCGAAAATGGATGATTTATTTTTCCATATACATTGAAGGGAATATCTGCATGATACATATACGTACATCACATATGTGTATGTAGTTTTTGAACAGTTGGAGATATTTTTTGTGTGGAGGTTTTGTTTTCATTCAAGAATGTTATATATGAAAACCTTAGGAATGGCATTTGTTATTTTTTTTGGTGAAATACACCATGACTTGATACTGTTTAATGCGAATCAACGAGGTGTTTAAAACATACACTCGCGTAAAACAAAATATGATACATGTCATGATTTTCCATACGACTGTTTGTTTTACAGTGTAAATAGTTTGGATTACATAGGAATGCACAAAATTATGCTACAATTTAATATTACAATGTTTAATAGCACCCTGTTGTACTATTACACACAATACAATTCAGGTAGCTAATAACCATAGCATTTATTGACCGTATGACAGCGTTCAGTAGGCATGCTGTGTGTTCTACAGTCTACCCCCTCCAATTCACCACCATGCGAGACAGTGATGACAGGAGGTGGGTACCTCTAGCCGTCCATTGCCGCTAGTGGATCTGAAGGCAGTCTGCCTGCCTGTGAAACTTTCTTGTCCATACTCGTTACTCAGAAGNCCGCCTCTGTCTATCCAACGCTCACCAAATGCGGCGGTAAGGTGTTGACGGGCTTCCAAACTGAAGTGTGCAGGGGCTCTGTCTAACTGGTACCACATACACTGTTGCGAGGTCTGAGCCTCTTATTTTGCTCAAAAGATAGTGTATTTTTAAAGTTGACTGTTCTTCTATTATTAGCTCAGAACGACACAAATTAAAAATATATTTCGTCAAATTATTAGAAAAAATTATTCAACAATATTATGCAATATTTCTGTATGCTTTTGAAATGAATACCAAGCACGTAAGTAAAGCGGGGTTGGAGAAGGGCAATTAAGACGCGAAAAAAGGTTTCGAAATTGCGTTTCATTTGAATACAGATCGTTTTAATGTGCTTTTCATTTTGAACACCTAAACATTTGTACTTTATCACGAAGTTTAATTTCTAACACTAAAAACTGCTGTTTTATGACCACGTAAAATGAAATGTATTAATTAATCTGGGAACTCTTTTTTCTTATCGTGTATTTTCTGCTGGTCTAATGTGCGTCGGTAGTGCACTTAGAATAGCCAACGTGTAATATTAACTTCTGTTCGTTCGTGCATCAACTGCAGGATTTTGTAAATGGCACTTTGTTTGTTTCATATACATCAAGTTGCCACTCACTGACTGACAAAATCTGGCCAACTTATATGAAATGAAGTACACTGCAGGTCATCCAGGAGTAAACATCAGGTATTGCACTAGTGCAGCATTGAAAGTTTTAAAAAAGGTTATCTACAAAAGTTTAGCAGAATTTGCATCTTATTTTGTAAACGCAGGTGGGATGAGATTTTAAGAAGAAATGTACAGTTTGTGTAATGATGTAACAAAAGATATGAATGACAAAAGTTGAATGGATTATTTGTGAATGATTTTTCTGTAGTGACATTGTAAAATTTAGCTCTCCAGTCTTGTGTGTTCCAGCAAATAATGAGAAATAAAGTTTTATAATTGAGTGCTTTTGTAAGTTACAGTAATTTATTGATTTTCTTTAATTTAATTGGTTAGCATTTAATTTTTTTTTTAGGTTTATAAAACATCTGTTTTTGGTTCTTCTTTGTTTGTAAAACACGTAAACATTTTTAATATACTCTGTATGATTTCATTAATACAATTTTAAAATACTCTGTATGATTTCATTAATACAATTTAAAATTCAGATACTGTGAAAAGCCAACATATTGGATGTATTTCGTAACCTAAATGTGTTGTTCACTTTTGAAAACATATTACTTCACAATATTTGTAATTGGAAATTAAATTTGTTTTTGCAGTATTGTATTTAATTTTATGTCACGTTGTTGTTATCCATTGCAATACTGATTTGGTGAGCCAAAATTTTTGATGATACTGAAGTGTCATTAGAACCGGCAGCTTCAGTTCAAAATCACCACTTGAGATTAGGCATAATGCCTTGGCAAATATAACTACTGGGAATTTTATAATTTACGAGTATGTAGCTGTTTCTAGTGTATATCAATTACATAATACATAAAATTTGAAATAAATGTTTATTTATCAAACAAGTTAAGAGCAGACATTCTCTAATTTTTTAATTTGTATGTTTTTTTTAATACTATAGCCTCACCACACTTTGGTAAACAAAGTATTGTCACTTCTTCATAATATTTTATAGAAACAGAATCGGAATTGTTAATTTTTGTGCAACTAATGACAATTATTTGTCGACATACTTCACAATTGTCTGTAAAGATTTAAGCTTACAGTAAAAAATTTTTTTTTAAATTTACTCTTCAATCCATTTATAAGAAAATGGATGGATTCCAGATGCTCAAAAATTAACTCCAACACCGAAAATGGATGATTTATTTTTCCATATACATTGAAGGGAATATCTGCATGATGCATATACGTACATCACATATGTGTATGTAGTTTTTGAACAGTTGGATATATTTTTTGTGTGGAGGTTTTGTTTTCATTCAAGAATGTTATATATGAAAACCTTAGGAATGGCATTTGTTATTTTTTTTGGTGAAATACACCATGACTTGATACTGCTTAATGTGAATCAACGAGGTGTTTAAAACATACACTCGCGTAAAACAAAATATGATATATGTCATGATTTTCCATACGACTGTTTGTTTTACAGTGTAAATAGTTTAGATTACATAGGAATGCACAAAATTATGCTACAATTTAATATTACAATGTTTAATAGCACCCTATTGTACTATTACACACAATACAATTCAGGTAGCTAATAACCATAGCATTTATTGACCGTATGACAGCGTTCAGTAGGCATGCTGTGTGTTCTACAGTCTACCCCCTCCAATTCACCACCATGCGAGACAGTGATGACAGGAGGTGGGTACCTCTAGCCTTCCATTGCCGCTAGTGGATCTGAAGGCAGTCTGCCTGCCTGTGAAACTTTCTTGTCCATACTCGTTACTCAGAAGNTTCCATTGCCGCTAGTGGATCTGAAGGCAGTCTGCCTGCCTGTGAAACTTTCTTGTCCATACTCGTTACTCAGAAGGTATCCTCTTAGCCAAGAAACTGGGCATTACAAGCACCCAACCTCACCATGGCAGACCTTCAAAACTCCTAATGTACTCACGAACAGCTGGAGCAGTTGTCTGACCCGTGCACATGTGACTCGGCAAACCATACTGTCTGCCAGTCTGCACTCTTGACAGATGACCAAATGCAGACACTGTCATCACCTCTATCCTCTCCATCTTATGCAGGTACTTTACATCGGCTACCCCATAGCACACCTTATTTGATATCTAGGTCAAAGTATTTGAGAGTTAAGTAGTGTTATTAATTTAATTCATACTTAAGATAACCGGGTTCGATTCCTGGTGGGGTCGCTCTCAGATTTTCACGTATGAGAATCGTGCCGGACGATGCTGCTGGTAGGCGGGTTTTCTAGGGGATCTTCTATTTCCCCCGCCCTTTCATTCTGGTACTGCTTGTTCCTCATCGCCTCTCAAGACCGCAATGTTAAGAGCCACCCAAATCTCTTCCCCTCTAACTCATACTTAGATATAAGAACGTAATCATTTTAAAGTTTATTGTATTACACCTCTTTGCTTGTTCACTACACACTTGCTATATATGAGGGCTGTTCCAAAAGTTTGTGGACTGGCAAGTGTGCACAGAGTTTATGAAATTGATTCTGTAACTGTTGTCCCTTCAAGATACCCTGTTGTCCCTGGAATTTGTATGCTAAGTTTTTCTGAGTAACGCAGTAGTAATGTTTTGCTTGTTTTGAAAGTTGAACTGCAGTATATATTACAATGGTGGATGTGAAGGCTATACTGTTAATAACCAAACAAAGGATCACATTGCATTTTGCTTCAAGCTATGCAAAAGTGGCCAGGAAATATGTGAGAATATGATCAAGCATACAGTGAAGAAGTAGTTGGTAGATTGGTTGTATTCANCAAAAGTGGCCAGGAAATATGTGAGAATATGATCAAGCATACAGTGAAGAAGTAGTTGGTAGATTGGTTGTATTCATATGGTGGAAGTATTTTAAGGAAGACAAAGCAGTGTGCAGGATTAGCTGAGAAGTGGACATCCAGAATCACTTAAGCTGACAATTCACTAATCAATAAACATCTTTCTTCTTCCACTACAGCATTCACTCATGCTGATCTAACTGGTGCTTAAGAGGAGGAAAATTTTAAAGTGATGTTTGAGCTTGGTAAGTTCAGAGAAGGGGATTTCATGNCAAAAGTGGCCAGGAAATATGTGAGAATATGATCAAGCATACAGTGAAGAAGTAGTTGGTAGATTGGTTGTATTCACATGGTGGAAGTATTTTAAGGAAGACAAAGCAGTGTGCAGGATTAGCTGAGAAGTGGACATCCAGAATCACTTAAGCTGACAATTCACTAATCAATAAACATCTTTCTTCTTCCACTACAGCATTCACTCATGCTGAGCTAACTGGTGCTTAAGAGGAGGAAAATTTTAAAGTGATGTTTGAGCTTGGTAAGTTCAGAGAAGGGGATTTCATGNGCTAACTGGTGCTTAAGAGGAGGAAAATTTTAAAGTGATGTTTGAGCTTGGTAAGTTCAGAGAAGGGGATTTCATGTCTAATGACCCAAATGTATTCCCTTTGTAGGTTTCCCAGCAACCCAGGCAGAGCTAAAGAGTGGATCCGGATCGTGAGGGAAAACAGCCTGCGGTCAGATGAGCGGGACCGGCCACTCTCCAGGAACAGCATAATTTGCTCAGACCACTACAACCAGCGGGATATTGACAGGAGCATACCATATCGCCCGTGCATTAGGGAGGGTGCAGTGCCCACACTGTTCCCTCCTGTCCCTCAGTATCTGAGGAGTAAGGTAGGTCAAGTTGAGAAACATCTGGTTTGCACTGCACTGAATGTGTTTAACCCTTTTGCTGCTGCATGCTTATTAATGGTGTTATCTGTATTGTGCCAACAGATTATAGCACTGATTCCTCCCCTATACTGCAAATGTGAGCAATAACAGTATTACTTACCTCTTTTTGCACCCTCTTTTGGAGAAATTTTTGATAATTACTTTACTGTGGCATATTTATTACACTTAGTTTACAATTGATTGTAATTTACAAAATATACATTGATTTTACTATAGTGACATTGCACTTTTTCATTTTTATTTTCTAACTTATAAAATACATATAGTTTGGGCCTACTTTCTGAAGGACATCACCTTCCTATCAGTGTTTTTCCCTCTAGAAACTTCTGCTCACATACACTGAATTCCACCAAACTCAATATACTTATAGTACACAGTAATGAAACCTGACTTTTATAGCTTACAACCATGCCAATGTTTGTTTTCAAATGGCAACTTTTTTTTTTNTACACAGTAATGAAACCTGACTTTTATAGCTTACAACCATGCCAATGTTTGTTTTCAAATGGCAACTTTTTTTTTTTATTAAAATCTTGGATGCTTGTGCATACTATTCAACCAATTAAAGTCAAATCAACCCCGCAACATACAAAATAACATACTAGTAAACTTTCAATAGTATTTGTAATTAAAACAGCAACTTAAAATCACTCGTGAAATCATTCTTTAAATACCAGTTATTTAAAAACACTGTTTATGGAAAACTAATTTTTAAATTTCAAATCTTTTCTCGTGTCACATCTTCACGATTTACGATATTTTTATAACAAACACTGGCATTTAAAATCCATTTTTAATACTTTTAAAACTTGCAATATTCAAAATTGCAGTTTTATTTAACAACTAAACTAAAGTAGTCAACCACCTAGACAGTACAGCATAAAAGGAGCGGCAGGCTGCTAGCATCTTGCAACCACTATTCCCCTCCCCCCTTCTGCACTTTTTCCAGCGTACCCCTCTTTTCTTAGCCTTGACTAGCTCTACTCCCATTCGTACCTCTCCCCTCCACTATAATACCATCTTCCTTATCCCTCACAACACCCGCCCGCTCCTCTTATCATAGCTCCGGCCGACGCGGGTGTCGCCACACAGACTAACAAAGGCTGGCTCGCGCGTGGTAAGTGGGCGAATGTCACTTGCGATACGACGTGTTTAAACATTTTAAAAATACGAGTTTACAAGTGTTCCTATCGCTATAGCGAAAGGCTTCATAGACAGATTTTCGTTATAAACGAAGTTAAGTACCTTTCAAATGATAGGGAAAATGACAGTGCATTTAAAAACTATCGCAATAGCGGATGTGTTGCTATAGGCCATACTCGTAATAGTGCGGTTCCACTGTATTTACATTTGCTTTACATCCAGAAAATAGTTTTTGAAACTGGTGCACTGCTGGTGAAATATTGTCACATGACCATGAAAAATCACTAGTCCCCTTTTTTTGGCAGGAGATATATTACCATTATCCTCTTCTTCTACCTCCCTATTCTACTCCTCTTTTGATAATGATGAAGAAGATATTTCTTCTGCTACAAATCTGGCTTCAAGTGCCTTCTGTTGAGCGTATGCCTACTGGTGGGAGCCAAGCACCATGCTATTTTATCAAGCTGTGGAAAGAGATAACACTATCAGTTAGCTCCTGTACAGTTAGGAAGGCTTTCAAAACAACCTCGGTTATTTTAGTACAGAACAGAAGGCATCGACAATCCATAGAATACAAGATAACCACAGTGCTGCACAAGCAGAAGCCTGGATGACATATCTCGTCCTTAGCATGTGTGTTGCAGCAGACTAGGGTTGGGCTGATTCATTATAACCACAGTGCTGCACAAGCAGAAGCCTGGATGACATATCTCGTCCTTAGCATGTGTGTTGCAGCAGACTAGGGTTGGGCTGATTCATTATAACCACAGTGCTGCACAAGCAGAAGCCTGGATGACATATCTCGTCCTTAGCATGTGTGTTGCAGCAGACTAGGGTTGGGCTGATTCATTACATGGGTATTTGTTACAACTCGTTACTACACAATTGAAACTCGTTACTTTGTATTCGTTACTTAGTTATTCTTTACATTTTACCGAACCTACGGAAAAAAGTAGTAGGCTGCGAACAGAGGAATAATTCCTCCCAACTCCTTACTCAAAGATTCATACTCTTAGCACACTCTTTCACAAGAATAAAAATATGTATGCTTAGCAAGCTCGACTCAACCCAAGATTTTTTCTTAACATAGTAAATCGTAGATATGTTATTGTACTTATAATTTATGTTGGGTATTTTCGTTTACTGTAGCATGAGTTGATCTCACATAGTAGGGAGGTTGGTTGATCTTTTTGTGCATTTTAACAGATGGCCATGTGGATTGATGTTGTAACCCTTAATAGGCCAAAAAACAACAAAATTTAAAAATAGTGTTCATCGGATTGTCATAATGTATTTTATTTATTTACAAATCATTTGTTATTGAACTACAACTTCATGAACAACTGTATCATAACGTCCTATCATACTTGAGTAATACTTTAAAAGTTACTTTTCATCCCCGAGGTTACATGCCCAACTCTCTTTCGTACTGATCAATAGATATTCAAAGCACTCATAAATCCAAATAAAAATATTGCTAACGTCAATACCTTCGCAACGCATGGAACTAGGTACGTATCTGTTTCTGAAAACGCTAGAGCAAAACAAAGGTTTTCCCCTCCCTCCAAAAGACGTAATGAATGTTTCCGCCCTCCATCATCACCCCCCTCCCTCCTCTCCCCGGCAAGCAATATGGCTTTTCAAACTGGCTGGAGGAGAGGAACTTGTTACTTTGCTACAGCGCATCTTCGCTTCATTCTTTGTCACGAATCCTACCGAGCCCGCAAAATAACGACCCGAGACAACTTCGTGAATAGGTACTAGAGCAACGAGTGTTTCCAAGAATCGGTACTCGTTTCATTGGATCCAGCACAGTAACGAATACTAAAGTAACGAATCATTAAAGTTCTCCCATCCCTACTGCGACTCTGGAGGAGTTACCTTGTCAGCAGCCACACACAGGGAAAACCTGGAAAAGTCAAGTAATTTTACTTTCTGGAAAAGTTGGAAATATCAGGGAAATTTACATGAAGTCAGGAAATTTAGATAAAAGAGTTTAAAATATATGTAGTAAGAAAATAAAAATTGTATTGTAGCATGTCTGCTACATGCTATCTTGTGAATTATGCTGTTTATTAGTTTTTCCATCTTCATTGGAAGAATTATGAAGCTGGGGACAATTTTGTTGTATTTTTAATTGTAACTATTACTACACACATTTTCGTGCATATATTATTTTGATTGTTGCAGCAAGCATTGGCACTGTGGAAAACATGTTTTAAGGTATAGGTGTAAGATTTTCAGGGTAAAATTATTATTTTACCACTAAAATAATTATTTGAACATTTTTAGTGGTTCTCATTGAATTGATACATTGTATTGTGACTTTTTTCTGGTTCTGTTCTTTCTCCTTTGTACGCTCTAGCTATTACTAACATTGCCTCGTGCATGATTCATATTAATTAAAGAGGCAGCAGATCTGTACCACAGTATTTCGTAAATTTTTCTACTTTAATTTGATGCAATTATTTCAAACCCGATACATTTTGAGCTCGTATGTGATGAAAAACTTGCTTGTAAAAGGTTATGATAGATATTACTTTTTGTATACAGCAGTGGAATAGGCGACTATGCTGCCTTCTGTTGGTCAGCGTGTGCTGCACGCTTTAGAAGCCACGCCCCCGTGAAGTGACTCTTTTTTCATGTGTAAAATACAAATATACAAAAAAATTCCAGTGTTTTATATTTTCTGTGAGCTCTCCTTATTATTTAAAGTAACATATTTCAGTTTGCAGTGATTCTGCTTGCTAATAATTTTGATTTGAGCTGTAATCACTGAACCAGGAGGCTGGATCGCCATTTTGTGTTTCGGGCATCCCCTTGTACTTCATCAAAAAAGTAAAAATAAATGTTATTTATTTATTAAAATGATGCATCGTTTTACGGCGTAATCGTTTTCGCAGCAAATAATATTTATGTGAATGTGTTACATTGTTATCCGTGCACACTCGGTACCACGGTTTATTTATAAATAGCCTTGTTGCGCGTACAAATTATAAACTGTCCAGTCTCACCTTTTTGATGATCAGACACCACTTTTAATTGCGAAATACTTTATTATTATGAATTAAAATGTGCTGGCTGACAGTTTTCCCCACATTCTTAATAATTCCAAGTTTCACATATAATCTGTATTGTCCAAACTGCCACTGCATAAGAACCTTAATTATGAACATATTATTACAGATGTTAAACCTATTTTGCCATCTATAACAAATGATGCTCCACAGTTTTATGTTGTGCTTTTAAGTTGCAAGTTCATTCTTTTGATTAGAATAAAATTTCAAGTGTTTTTAATATTGAATTTCAATATAGATCAAGTTTCAAATATATTGTGACTATGTAAATGGCTTTGACAGAAACATTGTAGTAATATTATGAACATATTACCTTCGCAAATCAAACTAAGACTATAATATCATAAAATTTCCGTGCGCCTTGTGATGTATTATTTCTGTTTGTTGGACACAAAAGCTGCAACTTTCCAAACAAAATTTTGAAGTTAATAAACAATAGATCTTAATCAACTTATGTCCATTGCAGTAGTAAATAATTCTATAGAACAATCAATAATTTTGTTATCTATGCACGAGTTGCTTGGCGACATGTTTTGATGTAGGTAGAATGGCGTCTGTAATTACATCCATAATAGCAGACAAAATATGTTTTAGCAGTCAGGTGGAAACTACGCAGTGGTGTCTAGTCAGTTTGCTTACTGGTTACTGACTTCTACACAATCTGTCAAAAAATGATATTATTATATGAAATAGACTATAATGTCCCAGGTCATAAAAATGTGCGGTTTTTATGTGAAGTGCATTACTTTATGGCTTGGCGGGGTATGACCTCTAACANCGGGCATCCCCTTGTACTTCATCAACAAAGTAAAAATAAATGTTATTTATTTATTAAAATGATGCATCGTTTTACGACGTAATCGTTTTCACAGCAAATAATATTTATGTGAATGTGTTACATTGTTATCCGTGCACACTCGGTACCACGGTTTATTTATAAATAGCCTTGTTGCGCGTACAAATTATAAACTGTCCAGTCTCACCTTTTTGATGATCAGACACCACTTTTAATTGCGAAATACTTTATTATTATGAATTAAAATGTGCTGGCTGACAGTTTTCCCCACATTCTTAATAATTCCAAGTTTCACATATAATCTGTATTGTCCAAACTGCCACTGCATAAGAACCTTAATTATGAACATATTATTACAGATGTTAAACCTATTTTGCCATCTATAACAAATGATGCTCCACAGTTTTCTGTTGTGCTTTTAAGTTGCAAGTTCATTCTTTTGATTAGAATAAAATTTCAAGTGTTTTTAATATTGAATTTCAATATAGATCAAGTTTCAAATATATTGTGACTATGTAAATGGCTTTGACAGAAACATTGTAGTAATATTATGAACATATTACCTTCGCAAATCAAACTAAGACTATAATATCATAAAATTTCCGTGCGCATTGTGATGTATTATTTCTGTTTGTTGGACACGAAAACTGCAACTTTTCAAACAAAATTTTGAAGTTAATAAACAATAGATCTTAATCAACTTATGTCCATTGCAGTAATAAATAATTCTATAGAACAATCAATAATTTTGTTATCTATGCACGAGTTGCTTGGCGACATGTTTTGATGTAGGTAGATTGGCGTCTGTAATTACATCCATAATAGCAGACAAACATGTTTTAGCAGTCAGGTGGAAACTACTTAGTGGTGGAAGGATACCTAGTCAGTTTGTTTACTGGTTACTACTTCTACACAATCTGTCAAAACATGATATTATTATATGAAATAGACTATAATCTCCCAGGTCATAAAAATGTGCGGTTTTTATGTGAAGTGCATTACTTTATGGCTTGGCGGGGTATGACCTCTAACANGTCCCAGGTCATAAAAATGTGCGGTTTTTATGTGAAGTGCATTACTTTATGGCTTGGCGGGGTATGACCTCTAACAAGGTCATGGCAGTATAGATATGTGGTCTGTATGGAGCAAACTTCTGCTGTCCCTGGTGATATTCAGCAGAGCTCGTTTCCTCCCCTTATACGGCTGGCAGGGTGGGAGCTAGTTGCCTAGCAACTAGCGTGGCATCCTTGCACCATCCTTCTGGGTGCCAACCAGTTTAGAAGGGGAAGTATAGATTGTTCCCCTCACAGGCATCATTAGCGGGGGTTGGGGGGGTGACACGTCCCCCCAAATAATTTGCCTTTTCATTAAATTTTTTTAAGTCACCAAATTCATAACATACGCATCACCCCCGACAACGAAAATTATCACAGAGTCATATATGTCCTACACGTTCTTATAAGCATAGTTGGTCATAATTTCCAACCTGTTTAAGATAATTTCCAACCCGTTTAAGATACAGTCGTCAAATTCGTAACATAGACATCACCCCCGACAACGAAAATTATCACAGTGTCATATATGTCCTATACNATACAGTCGTCAAATTCGTAACATAGACATCACCCCCGACAACGAAAATTATCACAGTGTCATATATGTCCTATACGTACTTATAAGCATAGTTTGCCGTAATTCCCAAATCGTTTAAGATACAACCGCCAAATTCATAACATAGGCATCACCCTCGACAACTAAAATTATCACATGTTCATTTACGTCCTATGTGAACTTATAAACATAGTTGGTCGTAATTTCCAACCTGTTTTAGATACAGCTATCAAATTCATAACAGATGTATCACCCCCGACAACNATACAGTCGTCAAATTCGTAACATAGACATCACCCCCGACAACGAAAATTATCACAGTGTCATATATGTCCTATACATACTTATAAGCATAGTTTGCCGTAATTCCCAAATCGTTTAAGATACAACCGCCAAATTCATAACATAGGCATCACCCTCGACAACTAAAATTATCACATGTTCATTTACGTCCTATGTGAACTTATAAGCATAGTTGGTCGTAATTTCCAACCTGTTTTAGATACAGCTATCAAATTCATAACAGATGTATCACCCCCGACAACGAAAATGACTGCATGGCCTTTAATGTCCTAAGCGTACTTATAAGCATAGTTGACCGTAATTTCCAAACCGTTTAAGATACAGTCATCAAATTCATAACATAGACATCACCTACGGCAAGGAAAATGGCAGCAAGGTGAAATGAACCCTAAGCATACTTTTAAACATAGTTAGTCGTAATATCCGAACCGTTTAAGATTGTGTCACCAAATTCCTAACATAGACATCATACATCACATCTGACAACGAAAATGACCGCAGGGTGAAATATGTCCTAGGCATAGTTGAACGTAATTTCCGAGCCATTTAAGATGCAGCTACCAAATTCGTAACATAGACATGACCCAGACAACGAAAATGTTCGTAGGATGAAATATACTCTAAGCATACTTATAAGCATAGTTGAACATAATTTCCAAACCTTTTAAGATACATCTACTAAATTCGTAAAATAGACATCACCCATGACAACGAAAATGACCGCAGGGTGAAATATGCCCTTCCCTAAGCATATGTGTAAATGTAGTTGACTGTAATTTTTTGAATTATTTAAGATACATACAACACAGTTAATACATAGACATCACCCCATCAGCGAAAAATGTTGCAAGTGTCTCGTATGCCCTTTGCATACTTATAAAAAACTTTGATGGAGCTACAGCCCATAATAGTTAGAGCGATATTGATACCATACCAAGAAGTTTAGTAAAAAGCTAGAATGCATGTCGATATGAGAAAGAATGAATGATCACAAGTACCAATCACAAAAAATGAATACAATACAATTACGATATGCATTATACAACATGTAAAGGCAGCTTTCCTTTGCTTGTCATCAAACAACATACATTTAAACCATTAGTCGTGCAAGAGAGACATGACTGCTACACAATGATACAAATAGGTATAAAAAAAAACAAAATGCAAAGAGAAAATAGTTATAAGCACTTACTAACCAGCACAATTATGTATTATATAGACGTCAAGTACTGTACGCAGTTTGTTAAACAATGTTATACAATACCAGACCGTCCTGACTGAAATGAAACTCCTCACATTTAGTGAACAACCAACAGCCATAAAGCTAGCAGAGGAACACATCCGACCCGACCGACTTCGGGCACTCAATTAACATCATGAGAATCTGTAGGACCTTTCGCAGTAAGCCGACGGCCAGCGCGAACACCGTGAATGTCTCATTGTACCAGAGCCTTCAAGACCTCAGCTATGGCTGTGTCTCATTCATCTGAAATAGAAAGCGCCATTGCTATTTGTATACTCAAGATATGTCAAGAGAAAGAAGAAATGGTTACTAAGGTTTCGGGTTGGACCCTGGCTTCAGTAAATCATTTAGCACTGAGAACAAGTGGGCACTATCCACTTATCAAANTAAGGTTTCGGGTTGGACCCTGGCTTCAGTAAATCATTTAGCACTGAGAACAAGTGGGCACTATCCACTTATCAAATATAGACACATACTGATTTCCCTCTACCAGCTACAAAGAGAATAACAACAAAGCATCATCTTCGACCGGCAGAATGATCATATAAATTACTGCAACTACAGAAATTCACGCAGTTGTTAAACCAACACGNCATCATCTTCGACCGGCAGAATGATCATATAAATTACTGCAACTACAGAAATTCACGCAGTTGTTAAACCAACACGGTCTGCATCATGTTCCAAAACATTGTGTGAAGAAGGAAATAAGAGTGTTGCAAACATTTACTATGAACAGTGTAAGCGATACAGAGCGTCCGAAGATGTGAACAACAAACATGTCTCGGTAGTATGTAAGGTAGTGATGTCAAATTCGATTCCTCGATACCCTCGATTCTTGAAGAATCGTGGAATTGAGAATCTGAAGACCAAGAATCNGTGATGTCAAATTCGATTCCTCGATACCCTCGATTCTTGAAGAATCGTGGAATTGAGAATCTGAAGACCAAGAATCAAAGCATTAAAAACCAATTACTACAAACAGAAAACCTATCACCTCTCCAAAACAGTTTAAAATTACTTGATTTATGCCAATAATTGAATCACTCTTGGAAAATTATTTTGTGCGTGAAAAAATTAGATGCGGAAATAATCTGAAAATAAAACGATGGTGGCCGTGTTTGAATTCACCATTTAATATATTAGTATTTAGGAGCTTCAGTTCGGTCGCCATCGACAATCACTTATTTAAAGATGGTCGTGATTTGTTAGTTTAGTATTTTAGCAAGTTTTGTTNAGTTCGGTCGCCATCGACAATCACTTATTTAAAGATGGTCGTGATTTGTTAGTTTAGTATTTTAGCAAGTTTTGTTGCATACTAAAAATTAAATAAATACAAATGTACCAAGTACGTCATTATTTTGTCGACTAATTCAGGTCGTGTGACCTTTCAGTAAACTAAAAGTGCTAATTCGAACACGGCGTCACTTTTTGCGTGACCTATACTTTACACACTCGAATAAAAAGTGCTTAAAAACCGACCCCATAGCAGATGATTGCAACGTTTCTACAGCAAAGGATTTATGTAAAGAACATACCACTTTATTAATTTGCACGCAACAGAAACTAAATTTTTATTCCACTCGTGGAATATTCACATTTGCACTTGTGGCTTTGATATAACGTTTCTTCGTTCACAACGTCATAAATTATGTGTGCACACTTCACTCTCTACGTTATGACTTGGTAAGGAANTAAATTATGTGTGCACACTTCACTCTCTACGTTATGACTTGGTAAGGAACGAGAAGAAATTATATTTGTACCGTTGTAATATTTCTGAGAGTAAAAATGTTATCGTAAAAGGAAACTAAGTTTCTCGACATCTTACGGCTTTGGAACGACCATCTGGCGTCTGCCATGATTGTTTACTAGTCTACTAGCACGTTGGCTTAATATGGCGGCAGCGCTGATAGTATAGAAGCAAACAAACCACGCCATTCAAAAAACAAAACGCATGCGTTTGATTATAACAGGAATAATATTTCCATACGATCGTTTTAAAAAATGAGCAGTGTAATTTATCTGTCTTCCAAATAAAATGTTTGCGAAATGCCTTTATATGTAGAGGCAATAATGGAGATTTATTTTCAGCCCCGCCCAAAATTTTCCTTGTTCAAATCTCAATCCCCCCGCTATGTTTTGTTTATGGTAAACACCAGCCCGTTATAGTACTATGAATCTACATCCTGCAATTATTGTGCCTATCAGTTGCATGTGACGAAAATATTTTTTTTTTTTTGTAAAACTTAATTGTTTTCACTCTGCTATTCTTGGAAACTTTATAATAATTTAATGCGTTTGTGAACATTTATCATGGCAAGTGGGATTTGGAATTATTTTCGAATAAACTGCATAGACGAAAGTTTTGCAGTATGCTAGTCATTTTACAGAAAAATCTATGAGTTTCAAAGTTGATCTTAGTGTGATAGCATGTGTTACTTTTGAACTTCGTTATTTGGTAAGATGTATGTTTTCAATGCCTGTTTATACTATCTCATATGCCTCTTGAACTTTTTGGATTTTCATATGAATATGCTCCCACTGTTAAAGTTTTATATTATTTATATTAGTAATACTCCTAATGTAGGCCTAGTTATTTATTAATTTAAAGTGTGGGACGATATGTCTATTTAATTCTGTAAAGTAATTGTCTGTAACTAAAGGAATCACGATTTTTGGAATCGAGAATCAAGAATGGCATCGGCATCAAGATCGAGAATTGAGAAAAAGTGGAATTGTTACATCACTAATGTAAGGTGAAAAACGAAGTTGCTACAACTATCCTGNAGAATCAAGAATGGCATCGGCATCAAGATCGAGAATTGAGAAAAAGTGGAATTGTTACATCACTAATGTAAGGTGAAAAACGAAGTTGCTACAACTATCCTGGACATCGAGAATGCAAGTGTGACCTCCAAGTCTGCTGATGACGATGCAAAATAAGTATATTCTACTGATGAAGTGCCTACCTCTGCAAAGCAAAAAGCATAAACGCTTTGCTTAAGATAAGAGCTATTTGAAGTTGGGATAGAAGAAACGCAGATTTGAACCTAGTACCCTGGCCCAGAGGTATCTAANTTAAATAATTAAATTTCACACCCTGCTATACAGTATTTAATTCTGTAAAGTAATTGTCTGTAACTAAAGGAATCACAATTTTTGGAATCGAGAATCAAGAATGGCATCGGCATCAAGATCGAGAATTGAGAAAAAGTGGAATTGTTACATCACTAATGTAAGGTGAAAAACGAAGTTGCTACAACTATCCTGGACATCGAGAACGCAAGTCTGACCTCCAAGTCTGCTGATGACGATGCAAAATAAGTATATTCTACTGATGAAGTGTCTACCTCTGCAAAGCAAAAAGCATAAACGCTTTGCTGAAGATAAGAGCTATTTGAAGTTGGGATAGAAGAAACGCAGATTTGAACCTAGTACCCTGGCCCAGAGGTATCTAACAACCTAGTCATCATGGAAGAACATACATGCAGACGTGTATCGTGAACCTTCTGCGAAGAGTGACGGGAAGTCTGGCTGCTTATTTTGTGCAGACTGCAATGGCTTGGTTGAAGGACTACAGGTGTTGGTTCCATTGCAGAGTAGTGGATATCTTTCTGTAAGGCTTTATTGAATGATACGTTATGTATACTATATGATTTAGATATGAATATAAATGAATACAAAAAAAAAATGTTTTTATTTTCTGTAAATTCCTATTGACTAAGAAATGTACCTACTGCTATGTGTTTATAAATGTCTGATAGGCTGCACATGAATGTCTTGCTACAATAATTACACTCACTTCTCGATGAACAACAAACATTGTCTTTGCGCATCTTGCTATGACTACTCAAACTAACACTGGAGGCGATGCCAGAGGCGGCCATGTTGTTGTTAGCCAGTAGCGATAGCATTCATTTTGTCAACCAGTACTGATGGTGGCCATTTTGTCAGTCAGTACCCAAACTTCATGCTCTCACATTCCAAGCGAGGGTCGTCCCCGCGACGACGCCCCGACTGGTCCCTACGTAATGGGAGGTTGTCTCAGAGTCTTCCCAAATGCAAATACCTTGTTCCAAGCGCCCGAAGGGTCCCTACGTCATGCTCTTGCATTTCAAGCGAGGGGTGGTGGTCTCCAAGTCTTCCCAAACGCTCAGCCAGTGGCGGTCATGTTGCCAGCCAGTACCCTTTGACATGTGCGTGCATTCCAACATCCCTGTCACGACTCCCCAAATGGGTTTTCTCAGTGTGCTGCTAGATTAGAATACTAAGTCCTACTAGAACTGTTACATAATGCTCCCGCATTCCAATCGAGGGGTGGTGGTAGTCTCAGAGTCTTCCCAAACGTCCAGCCAGTGGCTACAGTTGAGAACAAATTTACTTCAGCCACTTGACTAATAGTCGTATGGTGATTTCCCTTTACCCCACTACAGAGAATATTACAACATAGCTCCGTATTCGACCTGCAGAATGAGAGTATAAATTACCGCAACCGCAGAAATTCGCACAGTTGCTAAGCTTTCGTGTACAGCAACACTACTGTGTGAAGGTAGTATTGTGGAGGAGTCTGCATCATGAAGGAGTCTACATTGGAGTGGAGTACGCAGAGTGGAGGAGTCTGCACTGCATAGTAGTACATGTGTTTAGGTTTGCATATACTTGAAGATGATAATGAAAAGTGTTGAGAATGTGCAATCGAGAATGGCCTGTACGCCTACATGCAAAACTTCACCAAGTGTTCAATGTTGTCGAGCGTGGTGGTGGTGGTGTAAAGCAGACTTTTACTACTGCATTCATCTACTTCTACTACTACAATATGAAGACAGAATCAATGATTGAAGACTTGCCATCTGTAACACCGTCGATATCGTCAACAGGAAGGTGCCCTGAAGAGCTGCTACAATATGAAGAAGGGACCAATGGTTGAAGACTTACCAACTGTAACATGGTCAACAGCAAGGGACCCTGAAGAGTTGATGAAATCATTACGATATTGATGTGACTATTGCGAAAATACTTTCAGTAAAAGTTGTAATGCACACAGACATGAAAGTGCACATTGCATGTTCAGTCCAGCATACAAAGGGTTCCACTGTGATAACTGTGATGATGTGTTTACCCGCAGTGATAATCTGTATTCTATACAACATAACAAGAAGTGCAAAGGCCATGTTTGTAGTTCATCGGGAAGCGAGTGTATGTATTGCAGCAAGATATTCAGGAATCGTACCACTGCCAAAGGTCATGAAGATAGTAACTGCAAATTTGCCACCATCTACAAGACCTACCCATGCGTCAACTGCTGTGCGGTATACGCGAATAAGTGTGGCTTGAATGCTCACAGCAGGAATTGTATTGCAAAAATGCTTACCATAAATGTATCGCTTGAATGAAGAATATGTTGAGCATGTATAAAAAGTATATAAAATTATTTTTGTGATATTAATTTATTTTAACCCACACTAATATTAAGTTCACCACCATCACTAGAGAGAAAAAAAAACAGATTTTGTCTAAGTCTAAAAGAGAGTTATTAGTTTTTGTATAGTGTCAAGTCTTGAATTATCATCCATTTGACTCACTCGCAACAGTAGAAACCATGTCAACATGCAACCATGACCATGACATTAAATGATGTTAAACCTCACTGGGGCGCCGTGGCGGGGATCTGGGGTTGGGGCATTGTCGCGGGGATCCCCCAGCTTGGAATGCAGGTGCATGGAGTTGGGACCAGTCGGGGCGTCGTCGCGGGTATCTGGGGTTGGGGCGTTGTCGTAGAGATCTCCGACCAGTCAGGGCGTCGTAGAGAGGATCCCCCCAGCTTGGAATGCAAGAGCATGAAGTTTGGATGCTGGCGTACAAAATGGCCACCATAAAAATTGACCTTGACACAAATTTTGACTTTAACCTTGAAAAACCAAAATTTTGGAAANGAATGTCTTGCTACAATAATTACACTCACTTCTCGATGAACAACAAACATTGTCTTTGCGCATCTTGCTATGACTACTCAAACTAACACTGGAGGCGATGCCAGAGGCGGCCATGTTGTTGTTAGCCAGTAGCGATAGCATTCATTTTGTCAACCAGTACTGATGGTGGCCATTTTGTCAGTCAGTACCCAAACTTCATGCTCTCACATTCCAAGCGAGGGTCGTCCCCGCGACGACGCCCCGACTGGTCCCTACGTAATGGGAGGTTGTCTCAGAGTCTTCCCAAATGCAAATACCTTGTTCCAAGCGCCCGANCCCCGACTGGTCCCTACGTAATGGGAGGTTGTCTCAGAGTCTTCCCAAATGCAAATACCTTGTTCCAAGCGCCCGAAGGGTCCCTACGTCATGCTCTTGCATTTCAAGCGAGGGGTGGTGGTCTCCAAGTCTTCCCAAACGCTCAGCCAGTGGCGGTCATGTTGCCAGCCAGTACCCTTTGACATGTGCGTGCATTCCNCTCCAAGTCTTCCCAAACGCTCAGCCAGTGGCGGTCATGTTGCCAGCCAGTACCCTTTGACATGTGCGTGCATTCCAACATCCCTGTCACGACTCCCCAAATGGGTTTTCTCAGTGTGCTGCTAGATTAGAATACTAAGTCCTACTAGAACTGTTACATAATGCTCCCGCATTCCAATCGAGGGGTGGTGGTAGTCTCNTAGATTAGAATACTAAGTCCTACTAGAACTGTTACATAATGCTCCCGCATTCCAATCGAGGGGTGGTGGTAGTCTCTGAGTCTTCCCAAACGTCCAGCCAGTGGCTACAGTTGAGAACAAATTTACTTCAGCCACTTTACTAATAGTCGTATGGTGATTTCCCTTTACCCCACTACAGAGAATATTACAACATAGCTCCGTATTCGACCTGCANTACTAATAGTCGTATGGTGATTTCCCTTTACCCCACTACAGAGAATATTACAACATAGCTCCGTATTCGACCTGCAGAATGAGAGTATAAATTACCGCAACCGCAGAAATTCGCACAGTTGCTAAGCTTTCGTGTACAGCAACACTACTGTGTGAAGGTAGTATTGTGGAGGAGTCTGCATCATGAAGGAGTCTACATTGGAGTGGAGTACGCAGAGTGGAGGAGTCTGCACTGCATAGTAGTACATGTGTTTAGGTTTGCATATACTTGAAGATGATAATGAAAAGTGTTGAGAATGTGCAATCGAGAATGGCCTGTACGCCTACATGCAAAACTTCACCAAGTGTTCAATGTTNATGAAAAGTGTTGAGAATGTGCAATCGAGAATGGCCTGTACGCCTACATGCAAAACTTCACCAAGTGTTCAATGTTTTCGAGCGTGGTGGTGGTGGTGTAAAGCAGACTTTTACTACTGCATTCATCTACTTCTACTACTACAATATGAAGACAGAATCAATGATTGAAGACTTGCCATCTGTAACACCGTCGATATCGTCAACAGGAAGGTGCCCTGAAGAGCTGCTTCAATATGAAGAAGATACCAATGGTTGAAGACTTACCAACTGTAACATGGTCAACAGCAAGGGACCCTGAAGAGTTGATGAAATCATTACGATATTGATGTGACTATTGCGAAAATACTTTCAGTAAAAGTTGTAATGCACACAGACATGAAAGTGCACATTGCATGTTCAGTCCAGCATACAAAGGGTTCCACTGTGATAACTGTGATGATGTGTTTACCCGCAGTGATAATCTGTATAGACATAACAAGAAGTGCAAAGGCCATGTTTGTAGTTCATCAGGAAGCGAGTGTATGTATTGCAGCAAGAAATTCAGGATTCGTACCACTGCCAAAGGCCATGAAGATAGTAACTGCAAATTTGCCACCATCTACAAGACCTACCCATGCGTCAACTGCTGTGCGGTATATGCGAATAAATGTGGCTTGAATGCTCACAGCAGGAATTGTATTGCAAAAATGCTTACCATAAATGTATCGCTTGAATGAAGAATATGTTGAGCATGTATAAAAAGTATATAAAATAATTTTTGTGATATTAATTTATTTTAACCCACACTAATATTAAGTTCACCACCATCACTAGAGAGAAAAAAAAACAGATTTTGTCTAAGTCTAAAAGAGAGTTATTAGTTTTTGTATAGTGTCAAGTCTTGAATTATCATCCATTTGACTCACTCGCAACAGTAGAAACCATGTCAACATGCAACCATGACCATGACATTAAATGATGTTAAACCTCACTGGGGCGCCGTGGCGGGGATCTGGGGTTGGGGCATTGTCGCGGGGATCCCCCAGCTTGGAATGCAGGTGCATGGAGTTGGGACCAGTCGGGGCGTCGTCGCGGGTATCTGGGGTTGGGGCGTTGTCGTAGGGATCTCCGACCAGTCAGGGCGTCGTCGCGAGGATCCCCCCAGCTTGGAATGCAAGAGCATGAAGTTTGGATGCTGGCGTACAAAATGGCCACCATAAAAATTGACCTTGACACAAATTTTGACTTTAACCTTGAAAAACCAAAATTTTGGAAAATCTTGAAAATCAAACAGCATCTGGCGGGGGATCGGGGTATCCAATTTTCAACTTCGTTTTTCACCTTACATACTCTCGAGACATATTTGTTCATTTCTTTGGACTATCTGTATGGCTTGCACTCTTCATAGTAAATATCTGCAACACTTGTATTTCCTTCTTCACACAATTTTTTGGAACATGATGCAGACGGTGTTGGTTTAACAACTGTGTGAATTTCTGTAGTTGCAGTAATGTATACCATCATTCTGTCGGTCAAAGATGGTGCTTTGTTGTTGTAATTCTCTTTGTAGCTGGTAGAGGGAAATCAGTATGTGTCTGTTTGATAAGTGGATAGTGCCCACTTGTTCTCAGCGCTAGATGATGTACTTAAGCCAGGGTGCAACCCCAACCATTGGTAACCATTTCTTCTTCCTCTTGACATATCTTGAGTATAGTAACACCAATGGTGCTTTCTATTTCAGATGAATAAGGCACAGCTACAGCCATGGTCTTGAAGGCTCTGGTACAATGAGACAAGCACAGTGTTCGCGCTGGCTGTCAGCTTATTGCGGAAGGTCCTACAGATTCTCATGGTGTTAATTGAGTGCACGAAGTCGGTCGGGTCGGATGTGTTCCTCTGCTAGTGTTGTGGCTGTTGGTTGTTCACTAGATGTTAGGGTTTCGTTTCAGTCAGGACGGTCTGGTACTGTATAACATTGTTTAACAAACTGCGTACAGTACTCAACGTCTGTGCTGGTTAGTAAGTGCTTATAGCTATTTTTCCTTTACATTTGGTTTTTTTTATGTCTGTTTGCATCATCTTGTAGCAGTGATGTCTCTCTTGCACGACTAATGGTTTAAATGTATGTTGTTTGGTGACAAGCAAAGGAAAGCTGCCTTTACAAGTCGTATAATGCATATCGTAATTGTATTGTATTCATTTTTTGTGGTTGGTTCTTGTGATCATTCGTTCTTTCTCATGTTGACGTGCATTCTAGCTTTTTACTAAACTTCTTGGTATGATATCAACAACTCACTGTGTTGCCCCCTTCTGTTGAAATTGCCATAGCAGGCAGACCGCAAGGAAAATTTGTCAAGACTTTTGTGTCTAATTGAGCCATCAGAGAAAGGTGGCATCCTGCCTGGCAATGTCATCATAGCAAGGACAGTTTGCCAGTTAGATTGATAAATTTGATCAATAGTGCCATATGTCCTGAGGAGAGGGCTGTGATAGGGGTTTGCAAGGAGGTAACATAGGTACTTTCAAATGTTCCAGAAGTTTCTAGAGTAAAACAAATTGAATTTCCTTTGCCAGAAGTAGGAGAAACTGCTAGTAAGAACAAGAGAAAACCTTAAATGACGACAGNAAACAAATTGAATTTCCTTTGCCAGAAGTAGGAGAAACTGCTAGTAAGAACAAGAGAAAACCTTAAATGACGACAGGTGAAGTCTGTCTCTGAATTCCTGCAGATAAATAGGGGCATCTTCGTTTGTGGACCAAACGACATTGGAAGGACTAATGTGACTTGCCACCACATTTATACAGTAGATGCCAGGCCCATAAAGCAGCCACCAAGACAACTGTCACTATCTTTGCATAATGTAGTTGAGATAATTCTGAAGAAAATGGAGTTAGACGTGATAGAACCATCAATTAGTCCATGGTCTTCCCACATTGTACTTGATAAAAAGAAAGATGACTATTTGAGGTTTTGTGTAGATTATCACCACCTTAGTAATGTGACAAATAAAAAGACTATTATCTACTTCCAAGGATAGACGACATACTGAACAGATTCGCAGGTTCACAATTTTGACATGAAGATTGGGTACTGGCAGTGTGAGGTGGCCCCAGAGGACCAAGAGATGACTGAATTTTGTGTCCAAGGGAAAGAAAACAGCAGTTTATAGTTCTGCCTTCTGGGCTTTGTAATGCTCCTGCCACTTTCAAACATGTATGGAAGAAGTCCTCCCTTTAGATATCTGTCAGGTGTACCTAGATGACATTGTTGTGACAGGAAGAACATTAGACTCTGTATTCCAGAAAGTGGCTGCAGCCAAATTGATACTTGTTCCTGAGGAGTGCCATGCATTCCAAAAGAAAATAAATTTTTTGGGACACGTAGAGTCTGCTACAGAATTGAGACAGACCCTGAGAATACCAAAGCAATAAGAAATTGGCCGACGTCAACTGACAAAACTGAAAAGAAATTTCATTGGACCACTTAGTGTGAAGTTGCTGTTAGTAAGCTAAAGGAANAAACAAATTGAATTTCCTTTGCCAGAAGTAGGAGAAACTGCTAGTAAGAACAAGAGAAAACCTTAAATGACGACAGCTGAAGTCTGTCTCTGAATTCCTGCAGATAAATAGGGGCATCTTCGTTTGTGGACCAAACGACATTGGAAGGACTAATGTGACTTGCCACCACATTTATACAGTAGATGCCAGGCCCATAAAGCAGCCACCAAGACAACTGTCACTATCTTTGCATAATGTAGTTGAGATAAT
Organism: Clitarchus hookeri; assembly: GCA_002778355.1. Lineage (NCBI taxonomy): Eukaryota > Metazoa > Arthropoda > Insecta > Phasmatodea > Phasmatidae > Clitarchus > Clitarchus hookeri. The sequence goes on along the minus strand of NQII01004729.1, from coordinate 59,316 downwards.
TCTGAAGAAAATGGAGTTAGACGTGATAGAACCATCAATTAGTCCATGGTCTTCCCACATTGTACTTGATAAAAAGAAAGATGACTATTTGAGGTTTTGTGTAGATTATCACCACCTTAGTAATGTGACAAATAAAAAGACTATTATCTACTTCCAAGGATAGACGACATACTGAACAAATTCGCAGGTTCACAATTTCGACATGAAGAGNCGCAGGTTCACAATTTTGACATGAAGAGTGGGTACTGGCAGTGTGAGGTGGCCCCAGAGGACCAAGAGATGACTGAATTTTGTGTCCAAGGGAAAGAAAACAGCAGTTTATAGTTCTGCCTTCTGGGCTTTGTAATGCTCCTGCCACTTTCAAACATGTATGGAAGAAGTCCTCCCTTTAGATATCTGTCAGGTGTACCTAGATGACATTGTTGTGACAGGAAGAACATTAGACTCTGTATTCCAGAAAGTGGCTGCAGCCAAATTGATACTTGTTCCTAAGGAGTGCCATGCATTCCAAAAGAAAATAAATTTTTTGGGACACGTAGAGTCTGCTACAGAATTGAGACAGACCCTGAGAATACCAAAGCAATAAGAAATTGGCCGACGTCAACTGACAAAACTGAAAAGAAATTTCATTGGACCACTTAGTGTGAAGTTGCTGTTAGTAAGCTAAAGGAAATTCTGATATCTACTCCAGTCCTGGGATTCCCAAAAAGTGAGGACACATTCATTTTGGATACTGGAGCTAGTGATGTAGAAATTGGAGCTGTGATATCTTAGATTCATGATGTGCACCACCACTAACATACTTCAGTAAGTTATTGTACAAGCCTGAGAGAAATTACTGTTGTTACATGCTGGAAATTTCTGGCCATTGTGAAGGCAATTTCACACTTCCACCCTTACTTTTATGGCAGACATTTTATTCTAATAACCGACCATGCAATTACGTTGGCTACTTAATTTCAGAAACCCAGAAAGTCAAATAGCTGCGAAAAGGGTAGATACTGCCTGAAGCTACAGTAATTTTGGGACTGCCCCTAAAGGGTTCTGAAGATCACTAATGTGGTCTTTCATATTTGTCGTAAAGACTTTCGGGCAAGACCAAAGGTTGTCCACATAGACCAACTAGTACTGAATGAAGGTCCGGATGTTGTAGTGTCTGTTCGGAACGACAGACATGCTTGCTTCTCTACATCGCTTCCCTTGTCTGCCCAACTTAAGCAAGCAAAGAGTGATTCTTGGTCAGGTGAGCAGTAATCTGGTGAGTGCGTGGTGACTTATAAAAGCAAGCCGCTGCAGGTGTAAGATAAGCCTATCGGGACTTGTGCGCTCCTGACCTTCAGCAGATTTAATTTCTGGGTTTATCTTTGAAAAAATTTTCTGGCCACTGGTCTAGCCACTCTCAGCGACACACTAGGTATGGGGAACCTTCTAGATCGGGCTCGAAAGACTACTTAAGCAGAGATGGGTCTCTGAGCCAGCATTTAAGATTTTGGAGAATTTTGCTACCTTTACTGCCAGGTGTGCAAAGACAGTAAACAGGCGACAGTTACCAGCGAGTGTGAAGGTTCTGGAGATTTGTGAGCATTGGTACAGTGGAGGTTGAGACTGGCAGGTGGGACTATTGAACTGGATGCATGAGTGACAGACATTTGGAATGATGGCAATAGACAGATTGGATATGTGTAAATAATGAGTGTGAATTAAGTGACTTTAACCAATATAGAGACATTGTTAAGGAGTTTAATTAGAATTGAGATAGGTATTGAATATTGCTGTCACTGATCATAAGAAGAGTAATAGTGTTGATAACTAGTTTAATGTTGTAAATATCAGATGTTCCTTTTATTTTTATTAATACCACCATCCTTCATGAACTCGGATGTGCCCTTCTGGCATCTTGTAACAGTACTGTATACAGTTGAAAGTCATATAGTTACACGTGTCATTTTTCATTGTGTACTTAATATATTTGTTCACTTTATGTGGAGTCAGAAATGTTACCTGAAAATGTATATTTAATTTTAATTTTGCTACATTGTTTTGTCATAGCATTGTTTAACACTGTAAATTTAACTGTTTTATGGTTGTACTTTGGTAGCTGTTTTAATTTTTGAGCATTTAAGTACACTGTTTTTTTGGGTTTGTGGCTGGGTTGTTTCTGATTATTGCTGTTACGGCACAACTAAACTATTTCAATGTTTCTATATTGATACTCGAATGTTTCAGCACACCATTATTAGGACAATACCAATCAGGAGAGAGAGTGAATTAGATGTTGAGGAATTGCAGACCAGTAGTGTGGACCAGTCCAATAGCAGTGCTGCATCAGTTTCTAGTCAGGTAAGTCCACTCCACTAGTTTCCATTTATCCTAGTTAGAATGACTTGCATTTGGCAGAGTATTTAAATGCCAAATNGTTTCTAGTCAGGTAAGTCCACTCCACTAGTTTCCATTTATCCTAGTTAGAATGACTTGCATTTGGCAGAGTATTTACATGCAAGTTCCCAATTTCAGGGTTCCTTGGTGTAGTCACCAGACTCTGAGCGTTTGGTAATTTTTCAGACAAGGATTCTTATTTGTGCTGTGTGTGTGATTTTTTTTAGCTTACTTTCCTAAGGAAACCTATACTTATGAATTTACTTTCCTGTCTCTCTTTCTCTGCATGTGCACACGCATGTGTGTGTGTGTGTGCGTATGGGTGCATGCGTGTCTCCCTAAAACCTTTTGGACTAGTGTACTGAATTTAAACCAAATTTAATATTTTAACAGTACAGAATGTGAATATTTAATTAAAAGAGGTGTGTTGTTATTGTTCTGCCATTTTGTAAAATAGCACTACATGAAAACATGCAACTATTCAATAGATTCCTGCCAAATTTGGTAGGTACCTAATACTATGGTAGACCATGCTCACTCACTGCTGCATTCCCATCTAATCTCATCCATTTTCCAGGCAAACTGAACAACAGGTGTGTGTTCAAGGACTGTAGCTGGCTCCAGGTATAGTCCATCTCATATATGAAGGCCACATTCTTGACAGTTGACGATCGCCGCGCCAATGATTACTTTTTGTTATGTATCCATTCGCCATCAACTGGTGTGGCTTTGATGCGACGAGTCAGTGCATCCAGGAGGTGCTGCTTTGTGCGGCAATTGGTGAACTACTTAGGGTGGCGCGGCAGGCAGCTAGAGAGGCCTCAGGCGTGTGTATGGGTCGTTCATAAACGCTGTACATGAAATATATGTTACTTTAAAAATTATGCAGAGCTCGCAAAAANGCGTGTGTATGGGTCGTTCATAAACGCTGTACATGAAATATATGTTACTTTAAAAATTATGCAGAGCTCGCAAAAAGTAAAACTATTGGTATCGGTTCGTAAATTTATATATGTCGCACGTGGGATGCTTTTTTTTTTTGTGACTGGTAATGCTTTAGGAAAAATGTNAAACTATTGGTATCGGTTCGTAAATTTATATATGTCGCACGTGGGATGCTTTTTTTTTTTTTGTGACTGGTAATGCTTTAGGAAAAATGCGATAGGTAGCGCGCACATCCTGTCTGGAGCGAAGCCGGAGCTTTTTATTTTGCTCAATAGATAGCATATTTTAAAATTGATTGTTCTTCTATTACCAGCTCGGAACAACATTAATTAGAAATATATATCGTTAAACTATTAGAAAAAATTATTCAACAATATTATGCAATATTTCTGTATGCTTTTGAAATTAATATCAAGCACGTAATGAAAGCGGGGTTGGAGAGGGGCAATTAAGACTTGAAAAAAGGTTTTGAAATTACGTTTTACTTGGATACGGATAGTTTTAACGTGCCTTTAATTTTGAACACCTATATATTTCTACTTTAGCACAAAGTTTAGTTTCTAACACTAAAAACCATTTTTTTATGACCACGTACAATAAAATGTATTAATTAACCTTGGAACTCTTTCTTATCTCATATTTTCAGCTGGTCTAGTGTGTGTCAGCAGTGCACTCAGAATAGCCAATATATAATTAACTTTTGTTCGTTCGTGCATCAGCTGATACAGGATTTTGTAAATGGCACGTTGTTTGTTTCGAATACGTCAATTTGCCACTCACTGACTGTCAGAATCTGGCCAACTTATATGAAATGAAGTATAGTACCAACCTCCTTTCAGCCATGTCGTGGATTCTGCATGAGGATGGGAACAACTTGTAGGTTTTCAGTTTGGCCAGATTGGCAGTTGTCTCTTGGATAGGACAGCTGGTCCCACTTAGTGCCAGCCATTTTTACTGCTCTAGCAGAAATTTTTGATTGTGTAAAGCATTTTTTACTATTATCATAAGTAAATTTACGTGGTGTGTCACATGCTTATGGACTGAAATAGTGCTGAACCAATATCACTACGCAATATTTTGTTCGGTCAATGTTAATGCTATGTTATTTTGTTCAGAAAAATGGTTTGTGGATTTCACTGATATTAAATACAGGTAATACAAGTATGACCTGCATTAAATTGTGGTACTTGTTGTGCAATTAATATAAATACAGTCCATCCACAGTATCTTCACATTTTTAGAAACAAACCAGTAAATCGTATACAATAAATACTGTTCATGGTTAATTGAGCACTTTTGAAATCAATCTTTAAAAAATGCCACTGTTCCTACCTGCACATATAAAATCTCATATAACATGAATAAAGCCTCAACTTTTATACATTATTTTTATTAATAAAGTACGTTAAAATTATACCTAATGTCTTATACCTTTATGATATGGGATCCATGAACTTATGGCACAATTAATCATTTCAGTATATGAAATTAATATGTAACTACAAATAAATATTATTTTAAAAAAGTGAGGATAAAACTGTACTTTCTAAAATATGAAAATGCACTAATTATATCCTGCAAACATAAAGTAATGCGTGGTTTGAAAATACACTCTGCTTACTTATTTCTGAAGTTTCCTTTGAAAAAATATCACCACTTACCCTTAACGAATAACACTGAAGGAAGTTTATTCAAAGGATATTTATCTTTTGAAATAAAATATTTCAATAACAAATCCTTTTCATTTTCCCGTAAGAAGCACTTGAAAATAATTGCAGTCTGTAAAATGTGCCACATTATCTAAATAAACATTTTTGGCGACAAGGGGGTGTGTATAAATTTTACGCTTTGGAGTAAAATTTTAAGACATGTACCTATTGATTTAAATTATTATTTCATATAAAAATCCTTTTGAGTTTATTCAGCAGATGTTTAAATACTGTTTTCACATGGGGAAAAAATGTACTTTGACATGCAATTTCAAAAAATTATTATGGGTTAAAATTTATTACTTTGGATTTTTACGGTTCTTATTAGGATAGCGATTTTACAAAGCCATTCTCATAAGGGAGTTTACTGTACATTATGAGACGTGTGGCCAAAATATGTTTATACAACTTCCCATTTATACATACACGTTTTTATGTACTAAAGAATTCAAGATGGTGCTTGTGCTGCATGCCAACGCCGTTGACACGAGAATCGACTGCGTTGTGAGTCAACAGTGAGAATCAGTTGTTTGCAGTGTATACGTAAACAATATACGGAAGGCTACTCAACGATAGGCATGATACTGTTATTACGTGTTGTATTGGTAAACAAAATCTTTTTTAGGTTGGAAATGGTTAAACAATCACTACTTTTATGTAAAGCCAGTGTATGGATATTTAATTAATCCTTGCATGTCACGGGCATCATCATCCCATTCTAGCCTCGCCACAGCCGCGGTCCCCACTTAAGAAGAGATGTTGAACCTCTTTTGTTACGGGTCGCCTATGAAGCCCAGGGTTGGCTCAGCCCAGCTAATGCATTCTGTTGGACAGCAACCCACTTCGCATCACGGCACTGCATTTACCCCTTCGGCCGTTGAGGGGAAACATGCCGCCAGCTTCGGCTACCTGAAATGAACAAATTATCAGAAAAAAGAACTTACTTTCTATTTTACAGTTTTGCGTGCCAAAACAACATTTTGGGACAGTTACCAGCAGAAGTTGCGTTATTTAAGAAATTGACATACAAAATTTTTGGTACTGCAATCATAGTTGCTGTTCACGTTTTATTATGGAATTTAATTTAGAATTATGTGTTGTGTGTACTGGGTCTTCTCTTAAAGTCATAATTTTGTTTGTTTATAGGAGCAGTTTTAAAAAGTAAAATACCTTTTTTTTCTAATGGTTGCAAAATTTTCTTGTTACGGTGGTGATGAAGTTGTATTTTCTTGCCGTGGTGATAATTTCATGTGGCAGAATTATAAATCATTTTAACGGACTCAAAAATTGACATTTTCCTGTGAGCTGTTCAACTACGCATGGGTGTGGTGTGGTGTGGTGTAGTATAGTGTAGTGTAGTGTAGTGTAAATACAGTCAAACATCATTAATACATCCCCATTTAATACAAAATTTGCGTTTGTACGAAGTGTTTTTGCGGTCCTGTATATTAATATAGGTTAATATGTAATACAAAGTGATTTTAATCTCGCAGGACAGTAATTCCACATGTTGGCAAATCGTTTATACAAATTCCACGGCTTAATGAATACAAACACAGCTAATATGCAATATTTGTAACACCGCAACATAAAACGGTAAAACATAAATAAACAACTGGCCAAAGATATACATACTTTGTTTGTAGCACAATAGGAAATATGGAAATCGATACTAGCGGTAAAGTTACTTCTACTGCCACGATGTGTGCTGATGTCGCCAAGATGTAAATTGTAACATTGTGGTAAATGGGAGAATTCTGTTTATTAGTTTAAAATTGCATTTATAAAATTTNACCAAGATGTAAATTGTAACATTGTGGTAAATGGGAGAATTCTGTTTATTAGTTTAAAATTGCATTTATAAAATTTGTTTTATTTCAAATTGATAAAATTCTGCACATACGCGGAACTAACACTATCCTGGCGGCGATAATCTTTATGTGCCAAACTAATACAGTAGAATCCCGATAATTCGTATTGTCAAGGGACTGAATGTTAAATATGAATTATCGAGATATTCAAATTAGCGGGATTACCAATAATCGGGAGCAAAAAAAAACATAATAACGAGATTAATGCAAATTTGCATTAATATGTAATGCTAAACGCATGGCTATATATTATGTATATATATGTACTGTATATATAAATCAATAGTTACAGCAATAAAAAACACATTAAAAATTTACGTTTAAAAAAATCTGTAATTTTCTTTTGGTGCAAGCCTTGCAGACGGGTATTGTCGATGGCTTTGTCAAGCATGTTCAAAGCAGAAAATACTTCATCGCCAACGTCTGATTTCGCTAAGAAATGGCGCACGTTGTTGATGTATTGTTTAGCCACTTTAGGTGTAATTGTCAGCACATCATCTTCATCATCACCTTCACCATCATTGTCCTTAGATGGAGCCAAAATTTTGTCATCGGTTAGAATCCCCGCTACCGCTAGGCCATCGTCAAAATGGACGAAATCTTCAAAAGAATTTTCTTCATTTTGAGAAAGATTATTCCAATTCACAGGGAATTCTAAGTCTCGTTCAGTAACTGCTGATGAAAGTTCCACCTTCGTGAATCCATAAGCATGAAAACCNAACTGCTGATGAAAGTTCCACCTTCGTGAATCCATAAGCACGAAAACCGTTTTTTATTGTGCTTTCGCTAACACTTTGCCACGCCTTGTGAGCAATGTTCATGGCTGAAAATAAGGTGATTTTATGATCCTTCCCATCTTCGATGCTGTCAAGGAGTTGTATCACTACTTCCTTGCAGTAAAAGGTTTTCACAGTTTTAATTATGTCCTGGTCTAGAGGCTGCAGCTTAGAAGTAGTGTTGGCAGGCAAAAACACAACATTCACATGACTGAGCGGTGGGGTATTGTTATGGGCCGTACTATTATCCATGAAATGTAGAATTTTTCGCTGCCTTTTCTCCATATCAGCATTCACTGATCGTATCCATTCCTTGAATAATTTGCCCGTTCCACGCTTTTTTGTTTGCACGATAGGTCATCGGAAAAGTTTTTATGTTTTTAAAACATCTTGGCTTGGCTGATTTGCCTGTCATGAGCGGTCTTAATTTCTCAGATCGATCCATGTTGGCGGCCAACAATATGGTTACACGTTAATTTTTTTTTTTTTCCGCCATGACATTTTTCTTCCTTAAAACACATTGATCGGTCAGGGAGACACTTATAAAATAACCCCGTCTCATCGGCATTAAAAATGTTGGGCTCATAAGAATCGATTATTTTTCCCAATTCGTCTTTCCACTCAGAACAAATGTCGACCGATACACTCGCACTTTCAACACTAAGATTCTTAAATTTTATGCCGTGCCTTTTTTTTAAACCTATCAAACCAACCATCACTCGCACGAAAGTCTTTAATTCCTATTTTTTCTGCGAAAACTTTTACTTTTTCTCTTAAAATGTTTCCTCCAACTGGTACATTCAAATTCTGTGCTTGCGCAAACCACTTTTTTAAATTCTCTTCTAGTTGTGGATACTCACCAGTCTTAAAGCGCTTTACTTTGCTGTCCGATGTCTGAGAGGCGATTTTGTCCTTGCTCTTCAGAATTGATGTTATTGTGGAAGAAGGAACATTATAATGTTTGGACATGTCAATTTGTTTATCACCACCGGCCACGGCGTTAATGATTTCTTTTGTTTCTCTAATGGAAAGACACTTATTAGTTCTTTTCGGAGGCATGGCTAAGACCGAACTGACTAACTTTTCACTCGCTCTGCTCCTTCCTATCCTCTCATAACCCTAGGCCGGACAGCAAGGTGCCTCTTAGTGCTGAGATTCACAGACACATCGCCTCACAGCCTACTCGGCGTCATTACCTGCCCTTCAAACCCTCCTACGTCCTTCAGTACCCTTCCGGTCTTTTTTACCCTGCCCGAATTGCATAAATCTAGAGCTGGTGTACAGTCTAGGGTTAAAAACATTATGAGTTAACGAGATTTTTAAGTTGTAAATAAGAATTATAAGACGTTTTAATTGAGCTCGAGCACCAAAATAAATACGAATTATCGAGGGGACCGGAATGCATTGTTTTTTTTACAAATTAAAGGGATTTTCTCAAGGGACCGGCAAATTGGTACGAATTAGCGGGATATACGAATAATCGGGATGCGAAATATTGAGATTTCACTGTAATATTGAAGTTTTTAACCTGCAAGTTGCTGCCATCTTGTGAACACCAAGTCCAATGGAAAAATTCCAAGACCGACGCATTTATTTCCTGATGTGCTGTGCACTACAGGGTTTTTATTTTTAGTAATTATGCAGTTTAGGGGCTTTTCTGAACAAAACTTCCTAGACCAAAAAAAGTAGCATTAATGGGTTCTGCACAGCTTACCTTGTTCATATTTAATAGGATGTAATGTTAAAATAAGTAGAACATATAAAAAAAATTGAACAAAATTGTGAAATGTACGAGCAGTTTGGCCGGTCTGTTTACGTCGATCGCCGTTATTAAAGGCCGCGCATTGCTGATCCTACGCTACCTAGCGGCCATGGATGTCATTACGGGCATTTTAACTGTCAATTTTTAAGCAGGTCAGTAGGCATTGCGCCTTTGCCGGCATGATTCTTGTCGTCCTAATCCGGTANTTTTGCTAAATTGATTAGCATATTTTAGACATTTGGAGAATTTTATTAAAGTATATGACAGTTAAGATTACATGGCTTTGTTTCTCTTCAAAAATAAATTTTGGTAGTTCCCACATGGACACTGTTAACAAAATATTTGACAGTTCCCACGTGGCTCTGTTTTTGTTTTCAAAACGTTTGACAGGTGTCACATGGCAATGTTTTGTTTACATACTGCGGAAGGATACATAATCTGCTTCCTGAAAGTAGATCTGTAGCAGGGCTTCAGAAACTCTTGAAGTTACCATGAATACATTATACTTAAGCACGAAGTTTGGTTTGTAACACAAAAAATTGCTATTTTATGACCACGTAAAATTTAATGTATAAATTAATCTAAGAACTCTTTCTTATCCGCGTATTTTCTGCTTGTCTGATGTGCATCGACAGTGCACTCAGAATAGCCAATGTAATTTTAATTTTTGTTACAGTCAAACCTTATTAATACATCCCCGTTTAATACAAAATTTGCGTTTGTGCTAAGTGTTTTTGCGATACCANCCTCTCTCCCGCCTAGTGGGAGGCCGGGGTGCGGTATGGCCCCCGTGGCTAAGAGCGCCTCGTTAAAAAATAAGAGCTCGACTTTGTCGTGATTAACAGTTACGTCCTAATCCGGTGGATTTAAAATGGAGAAAGCAAGAACGAGTGTTTCTGTGTATTATATTCGCCTATGAACAAGTGTTAAAGCGTAATATTCGGCTATGAACGATTACTTCAGTGCGTAATATTCGTTTATGTGGAGTTTTAGTGGAACATGGCGTTACGTCGAGTGAGGTAAGATTGAATTGGCCGTTGACAGAGGAATTATACCAACCGCCTACCTAGGTGAGTAAATTGATATTCTTTTGATGTGTTTTATGGTTCCTTTAAATCCCTAAAATCCTGAATTCATAGTTTAATGTAAAACCCTACAATCCTAGGTTAGTTTAAAACCCAAAAAAACCTAGGTTAATTAAAAACCCTACAATCCTAGGTTAGATCAACACCCCACAATCCTAGGTTAGATTAAATCCCTACAATCCTAGGTTAGTTTAAAAATGTAAACTAGTGATTCACTCATCGTGGGGTTAGGTTCTGTTAGGTTAGGTGGGCACATGTTTTGAAATTAGTCATACGTTAATGATCCTAATATATTCGTGTTCTGCGTAATTAGTAGAGTGGAAATATGCCACTTTTCGGAATTTTTTTTTACAGAAAAGCCCTTAAACTGCATAATTACCTTATTTTTTTATAAACACGCAAAAACATGTTGGTAAATTTTTTTATATTTGAGAGGCGCACTTTTAATATTTTAATGTATTATAATATAAATGTTTGGTTTCTCTGGCTGTATGGATAAGCCAAGCCACGGCTGCAAAAAAAAAAAAAAGAACAATTGACCAATAGTTTTTGTTGGTAAGATGTGCGAAGTTGTTTTAAAGTTGATGTTTTAATATTTTTGATCGTGCTAGTTGGTTTTTAAAGGTTTAGCGATGGTTGCAAAACGTAAACGTAACGAACTTACGTTACTAAGGAAGCTTAAAATAATCAGTGAAGTGGAAAAAGGCAGTAAAAATAAAACAGAAATTGCACGAGAATTTGGTATTCCACAATCGTCTTTATCTACAATTTAAAAAATCTAGCAAAGTTGAAATTGTTANCGGCTTAATGAAAACAAACACAGCTAATATGCAATATTTGTAACACCGCAACATAAAACGGTAAAACATAAATAAACCACTGGCCAAAGATATACATACTTGGTAGCACAACAGGAAATATGGAAATCGATACTAGCGATAAAGTTACTTCAACTGCCGTGAGGTGCGCTGATGTCGCCAAGATGTAAATTGTAACATTGTAGTAAATGGGAGAATTCTGTTTAATAGTTTAAAATTGCATTTATAAAATATGTTTTATTTCAAATTGATAAAATTCTGCACACATGCGAAACTAACACTATCCTGGCAGCGATAATCTTTATGTGCCAAACTAATAACATTGAAGATCTTAACCTGCAAGTTGCTGTCATCTCGTGAACACCAAGTGCAATGGAAAAATTTCAAGACTGACACATTTATTTCCTGATGTGCTGTGCACTACAGGGTTTTTAATTTTTTTTATACACACGCAAAAAGATGTTGGTACGTTTTTTTATCATTGAGAGGCGCACCTTTTATATTTTAATGTATTATAATATAATATAAATGTTTGGTTTCTCTGGCTGTACGGATAAGCCAAGGCCACGGCTGCAAAAAAAAAACAATTGATGAAGAACAGTTTTTGTTGGTAACACGTGCGAAGTTGTTTTAAAGTAGCTGTTTTAATATTTTTGATTGTGCTAGTTGGTTTTTAAAAGGTTTAGCGATGGTTGCAAAACGTGAACGTAATGAACTTACGTTACTAATGAAACTTAAAATAATCAGTGAAGTGGAAAAAGGCAGTAAAAATAAAACAGAAATTGCACGAGAATTTGGTATTCCACAATCGTCTTTATCTACAATTTAAAAAATCTAGCAAAGTTGAAATTGCTAGTAACAATGCCTCTGCACTCTCAGCAAGAAAACGACTGCGTGGACCTAAACATGAGGAAATGGAAACCAATCTGCTTCAGTGGTATCACAAAATGTGTGCAGCGAACATGCCTATTTCTGGTCCTTTAATCCAGCAAAAGGCACNAAATCTAGCAAAGTTGAAATTGCTAGTAACAATGCCTCTGCACTCTCAGCAAGAAAACGACTGCGTGGACCTAAACATGAGGAAATGGAAACCAATCTGCTTCAGTGGTATCACAAAATGCTTGCAGCGAACATGCCTATTTCTGGTCCTTTAATCCAGCAAAAGGCACATTACCTGACTTTGAGGTAAGGGATTTCAGATTTCAAATTTAGCAATGGTTGGTTGCAGCGGTTTAAAGAACGAAACAACCTTATTGCAAAAGTTGTGTGTGGCGAGTCGGCAGCCGTCAACGTAGATAAGACTCAGGAATGGCTAAAGTCTGTGCAGCCAATACTTAACCAGTTCACTCCAGATAATATTTTCAACATGGATGAAACTGGAGTTTTTTACAGCCTGCTGCCAAATAAAACATTGGCTGAGAAAGGTGAGAAGTGCCATGGACGTAAACGCAGCAAGAAACGTGTTACTGCATTACTGTGCTGTAACCAAAGTGGTAGTGAGAAATTATGTTCCCTTGTTGCAGGCAAGTTTCAGAAACCCAGATGTTTCAAGAATATTGTTAACCTACTAAGTGATTATGAAGCAAATTCCTGTGCTTGGGTGACAGTGAAAATATTTCAGAAATGGTTAATGAAATTGGAACGACACATGGCATGCAAAAACAGAAAGAATTTAATTATTTTGGACAGATGTACAGCACATTCTGCTGTTGGCCTTGAGTTGTTACAAGTGACATTGCTCTATCTGCCAGCCAACACAACAAGTTTTTTAAAACCAATTGATCAAGGTATCATCCAGTGTGTGAAGAAGAACTACAGAACTCATCTCACACATTACTTAATTCGTCACCTGGAACTGAAGAAAGAGACCAACTTGCGATGGGACGTTTTGAATGCCATGCGGAATGTATGTATGGCTTGGGATGAAGTCACATCATCTACAATAGCAAACTGCTTCAGAAAAGCTGGTATTGGTGCCAAAGAAGAACAGGCCGGTGAGGAAGACAATGATGGCAATATGGAAGGATGGGATTATCTTCAGGAACGTCTGCAATTCCAGGAGCAGTTTTGCCACTTTGTGCAAGTGGATGATGATGTTGCAACATCTGCAGCACCTGTTGTGGAAGAAGTGATGTGTGTTGACGTTCAGTCAAGTGCTAGGGCTGTTGAAGAAACTGAAGATGACAATGGAGAAGATAATCATTGTGCATTACTGCCAACGAAGAAGGATGCTATCCAGGCTTTAGCCACCCTGGAAAATGTGCTTTCAAACATTGATGTTGATAGGGAAACACTTCTAGAATTTGATAAACTCTTTACGGTTGTTAGTAGTGCCTATAAAGAAAGAACAATGCAAACCAAAANGAAACACTTCTAGAATTTGATAAACTCTTTACGGTTGTTAGTAGTGCCTATAAAGAAAGAACAATGCAAACCAAAAATGACTCGTTTTTTATGCCGAAGGTTTAAACTTAAAACAGTATGCTATTTCCATATAGAAGTCAATGCTGGAAACAATGTAAATACTATGTACAAAATATGTAAGTATTCTTAAAGATCTGTATTCACATATCATAAATTTTTTTAATAGTAGTGAAGATAAGACGTGTACGGTTCTCTGAGAAGTGTTACACAAGTAAATTGTTACTTTTATAAGCTAATTCTTGGGAAGTGAAGTTAAAATATTTTTAGTTGAAAATAATTTTTTTTTTAAATTTCACTAGTCTAAAACCTTGTTATTACAAAGGGCCAAAATGATGGTCCCTTCAGGTCTGTATTAATGAGGTTCGACTGTAGCTTGTTCGTAAATGGCACGTTGTTTGTTTCGTATACATCAAATTGCCACTCACTGACTGTCAAAATCTGGCCAAATTATATGAGACAGACAATACGCTTGTGAGCTTACACTTGACGCATGCCATATTCAACGTAGAAACTCAGCTGTCCCAACGCACGCCATACCCCAACCCACACCCTCTCGCAAGGGCCAGTAGCCACCTGCCTCAGGACACGTGGCAGCCATTAACGCCTGCGGCGAAGCCACGCCTGCCCAAGGGAAACAGTTACACGTGTCAAGGTTGAGGCGCGGATCACCTCCACTTCCCCCCCTCTCCCCTCTAAACCGCGTGGAACTTGTACACACCAAAGAAAGGAAGAGATAGACTGGCGATTTCCGCCCATGAGAGAATTAAAACACTTGCTGAGGGGTGATACGCACAGTGAAAAGAGCTGACAGGGTTTGTCAGTGGCATCGCAGGTCACTCCTTTCCCCCTCCACCAACAAGAGTCTTGGCACGTGGAGGAAGTAGCCATTATTCGGCACCTCCCCTTCCTCTAACAAAGGAAGACACGTGTAAGGTTCTAAGGAGGGATGGAAATAGTTAAAAGCCAATTTGTGAGACAAGGGGGGATCAGTTACGTGAAATCATTCGGCCCAGTCAGTTAGAATCGCGCGCCGAGAGAGGAAAAAGGAAGTCAGTCAGTTAGCAGAGAGGCCGGGGGGTCGGACCCCGGCCGAGTCAGTTTGAAGCAGTCAGCCAGGTACATGAGTATCGAGACAGTAACCAGTAACTCCGCGCACCGAGAGTCAAAACGTAGGGACAGTTGACCGGAATTTCCCGTGCCGCTGGGTGCAGGGCGAGAGTCAGTTTACAGAGACAGTCAGTCAGTGATACCCCGTCGCCGGAAAGCGACGAGTGGCACAGGTGGCACGGTGCTTGGAAGCGCCACACCGGGACGTGCATGGCGTCAGGCATCGGGAGCCGGATCGTGGAAGTCAGCCGAGTCCGTTACAACCCCGCACTGAGAACGGGAGTCGAGTGGTGAGCTTCAACGAGGAGCGCCACGCTGAGAGGAAGCTAAGTCCAGTGCAGCCCGGCGCCGAGAAGGCAGAAGCTGGGTGGGGGCACGTGAGGTGTCCCCGCCGGGACGAGGTAGTCAGTCAGCCAATGCGGAAGGAGGAAGCCAGCTGAGTGCAGCACACCAACGACGGCCAGTCCGAGGGACTGTAAAAGGGCCACCCAACTCATCAGAACACAAGTTACTGCCGGAGCAACACCAAACAGCAGAATACAGTTAAGTAACAACGTTGTCACTCAGGAACATGTCCCCACTGCGTCAGAAACGTTAGCCCGAGCACCGTAATCAGCCCTTCAGGCTCACGCTCGCAGGGTCAGTAACGTATGAGTTAATTCTCGGCACAAGATGTCGAGAAAGTATGTGTACTTCGCGCAAAAGTGCCGGGAATGTATGTGTAAATTCCCGGTCAAATAAACCTGTAACACCACGACGTGATGACATTATTATTATTTACCCTACTGAACATTCAAGACACCTTATAGTCTGAGCGTGGTACCATTAACTGATATCCTATAAACCACTCTGTATCACACAGGTGGGGAGTAGCGTCACACTTTCATCCTTATTGTTAAATATTTTTTTTATATTTTCATGGAAATATGTACTGATGAAAACTAATGTCCCATTTAGGTTTGATTGAAATTGTTGCAAAAACAGCAGACTGATTCCCTAATAACATGTGCATTTTTTGCTATAAAATTTGACCAAATGAAAATATTTTTTATGATGAAATGGCAAATTTAATGAAGCAGTTAATTTTATTTACCATAAATGTGTGGCCCAATGTATAGAGGCCGGAGATGGGTCAAAATTTCTCCAAAATTTCTGAAAATATCACTAGTGACTGACCTGTCAGAATGACCTTATTTCTGGAAACCACGAGGGGTCATTTTAGAAAGGTTCTACTGAAATTATGTTAAATAAAATTTTTTTTGCCCTGAATTTGAGTTGAAACAAAAAAAATTTTCTTTACTTATCTAACAGAATGAGGCCATTTCCTTGGAAACAGAAGGATAAACTGACCATTTTTGAAAAAAATGTTAAGTTGTATAAAGTGCAGCTCCAGTTTTTAGAATGACTCCAGACATTATCTTTATGACTATCCTGCTAGTTATTTTGTCTTATCTTATCAAAATAAAACATAAATTGTAATGTGGCACAAACAAAAATGTGTAGCGTGGTGCTATTTTTTTTCAGAAGAATAACTTGAAATAGTGGCAAATTCATGAAATGAAACCAGTTATGAGATCAGACATTCCATAGAAAAATGTGTTTGTAAAGGTAAATGTATGTGACTTACCATAAAGTTTACGAGATTAGTTTGGGGCTGACAGTGTAGTTTTACTATCGGGTGGGCAGCTGTATGTATATGCACAATTTTTTCACAAAATAACCTATACATCGATGGCCATATTGTGGTCCACTAAATGTCACATTTTTGTGATGAAGGAGGGGTGAGGTGGGGTGAGATCTCTACTTACCCACATGCTGGAAAAATATGTGTGAGGGGGATGGAAGGAGTGTTGAACTTACTGCATCCATAGCACGAGGTTCTTTTTAAATTCCAGCTGCCACTGAGGGAGAATTGTAATTAACTTAGGCATATAAACACTGTTTTGCAATTGTGTTTCTTGGATCTACGAGTCAAGTGTTTGTCCGTATGTATTTTTTTTAATCAGTCTCTTGAACACAAGCTGCACAGTACAGTAGAATCTCAATACAAAGTATACAAAGAGACTTGAAATTTCATACTTAAAACTGAAAAATACTTTGTATTGAACACATATTTAATTATATNAAAGTATACAAAGAGACTTGAAATTTCATACTTAAAACTGAAAAATACTTTGTATTGAACACATATTTAATTATATCTGCTGGGCATTCAAGAGATATCATCTAAAGTGTAAAGAAAGTACTTTGAAAAGAAGTACTGAGATTTTACTAATAGCCTACGCAAGTGGTGGAAAAGAGTACTCACCGTGAAGAGCATGTTGNCAAAGTATACAAAGAGACTTGAAATTTCATACTTAAAACTGAAAAATACTTTGTATTGAACACATATTTAATTATATTATATCTGCTGGGCATTCAAGAGATATCATCTAAAGTGTAAAGAAAGTACTTTGAAAAGAAGTACTGAGATTTTACTAATAGCCTACGCAAGTGGTGGAAAAGAGTACTCACCGTGAAGAGCATGTTGAGGCCGAGAACAACGTCCTTGAGCTTCCTCGTGGGTGCCCAGCCCATGCCATCAATGGAGTTCTGCCGCAGCAGGCTGAGGCACACCTCTCCATCCTCACTGATGTTGGGGTGCCATATCTTAGTGGTACAGCGCACTGTTGGTGGCTGCAACAACTCACCCTACATTAACCTCACTGCATTCACAACTATTCAACATTACACTGAAAAACAATTTCTTAAAAAGGATAATTTATTTAAGTGTTTATGAGCTAGGCTCCAAACTGTGTTTAGTTTATCAGGCAGGAAAACTTCATAAGTAGGGAATCCAGAAACCCAGAAGATCATAAACGTGNTTAAGTGTTTATGAGCTAGGCTCCAAACTGTGTTTAGTTTATCAGGCAGGAAAACTTCATAAGTAGGGAATCCAGAAGATCATAAACGTGTTTTTTTTTCCTGTCAATATGTAAAATATATTCTGAATAGCAATAATTTTTTTAATGGGGGAGTCATTAATTTGTTGCCTTTTGCACCACATAAAATAAAGCCAGTATGGTTGGTTACAAAAGTAACGAAAGGTTCCATGAACACAATGCCAATGTTTTTCAATGTGCAGACATAAATTTCTGCAAATATATTAGTTTCATAAAATATGCAATGTAAACTCTGAACAATAAAAAATTGTGAACTGTGCAAAAATAAAAATATGGTTTCCTAGAAGATATGCTACAACATTTCTACAAACAAAACTGTACCTGGCAAATATTTTAAAATATGAATTCTTGCTAAGAGCAGTCTTAAGGCTCCTACAGGCTGTTTGTGAAAGCCTTGTTTAGTATCTTCTTCTCCAGCATTGTGCAGCATCTGCCACATTGTTGTGAACACTATCTCTTCAATCTTCCATCAATCAAAAGGGACTGTGACATTAAGGCCCTGCCTACCTGGCACTTGAACTGCGTTGCAGTATTAGTAATTCACGGTTTTCCACGAAACTATTAAACATAATTCCAGTGTGCTGATCCATGTAAAGAAGACATAGCTATAAGGAAGAAAAGGCCGGCACGTGCCAGCCCGAGCAAGCGCACAGAAGAGCGAGAGAAATAGAAGACAACGTCAGGAACTTTCTGAGACAGTTCTACATCACTGCAACACCTAAACTCAACGAGCCAAGTTAACGCCGCAAAGGTGGAGCACGGGATGGGGGTGCAAATAGATGCATGACGCAAAGCTGCCAATAGCTATTTTTGTTTCTTAGACTTCAACTCAGCCCGTGAGACATCTAGATACCCATGTCGAGGAGCTGCACCCAGAAGACTACTGAGATATGCCCGTCGCCAGGGTACAAAATACGCACGTCAATCATGCGCCCCTGCCTAACCAGCCAAATGAAGCCAACATGCTCCTAAGCAAGCGTCATATACCTCCCGCAATCACAGAACTACCCAGCTTCCATCTCTCGTCAAGAGAGCGCAGAAAGGGATGACACCACCCACGAAGGGAGGAGCCAGCCGACCGAAGAGGTCCAAACCACAATGACGAAAGCCAGGCTGTCTGCCATATCTAGCACCCAGAACAACATTGTCTTCCTCTGCCTTGGCAACTCAGCAGCTTGCCCTACCACTGCCATGCTAGGGCTCTCTGTCCCAACGAGGATTTTCTACCAGCGAAGCTTGCTTCAACCCCTGATACACACACTCCACTTGGGAGAGCCTACTCTGTACCTTCAGGACTCCACTAGACAACAGTAGGGTCAGAGTCGTTCTCACGACTACTTTATTAGTTGCTCTAGACTTGTTCTTTGCTTTAAAAGGTCCCCTCCACCTGTTAGTAACGTACCTTCTGACGGTTGCTTCGTAACTATGAAAGCCTAGGAGTTAGGACGGGTCACCGTGTTTATTTTCCCAAGAATAAATACGTTCAAGTCTGCGCACTGCATTCTGATTCCAAAGGTGATTTATACTTCTCTATTACCTTGTAAACGCCATCCCCCAACGGAGAAACAGGTAATCGCGTCTTGCCAACCAGTTTCTGACAATATAGGACTGCGGGTTCCCTTAACTGGGCAGTATGTACGTCGCAAAACACCACACGATTCGCCGGCCACCCATATTGTGGGCCCAGTGCACAAAGGCACTTGGTGCACACTATGTTAGAGCCCCCTATTAGGTACTCTTTACATGGAAGAAACTGGAGCACCAGAGTCAGCTAACCCACTCAATCCACTGCGTGAAATTCACCGGTTGGAGCGCTAGGATTGACGTGGCATGACGCCATTGCATCTGGGTACTGTAACTAGGGAATTCTGTCACCTGCCCCTTGTTTCCTTAATATAATCCATGTGACAAATTTTCAAATTCTTTAAAATGTACCTTTCATTAAAAATGTCCAATTTTGACAACAGCAATAACATTTGACTTAATCAAACCTCTATTTGCAAGAAGACAGGCAACTGATTCTACCTTTTTCAACTGTACAGTACCAAAGCGAGTGTCATGCAAATTTCATTACAAAACTGTTTACTAATTAAAGATGCTGACACCCCTGAATCAACCAATGCAGACACCTGAAATTCACCAATTGTTAGAGGAATAAACAACAACTCCCATTATTTAAATTTGTATTTGCCAAAGCATTAATATCAGTGGTTTTTTTTTGCAATGGACAGTTAAATTGAAAATGGCCTTGATTCCCACATCTAACACAAATTATCGTTTTTCCCATTTTCTGGGAACCTGACTTTTTAATTTCTTTCTCACTACTACCTTCCAGCTGCACCCAAATTTCCTGTGGTATTTCTGTTCCCGAGTCCCGTACTTCCTTTCGTCTTTATTTTTCTGCACGGAATTCTCTTCTCCCCTTTTAAAATAACGATTTAGAGTAGTGTGATTAGTATGAAAGCAAATTTTATATGGCTGCTTTGACTTCTCCTCTGTACAATAACCAAAATCCTGCAAAGTGTGCAGTTTTTTAGCAAAACTAAATTTTTTATGTTCTCCTGCAATAAATTGAAAGATGTTATTTTTACTAAATACTACTCCACAAGGCAAACCCAATATGTCTACGAAACTAACAGTTTCAAAACAAATTCTTGGATGGACTGGCCAAGACATTGTGCACTGTCTAATATTTTCCTACAATATCATGCAATGGTTATTGAGGTACCTGCCCAATTAAGATTATTTGTCAAAATTCTTTAAACGGCTGATGTTCATGAATAGCCTGGCCTACAATATATAGCAAAGATTCTGGAACTTCCAGTAAAACTACTGAACATAGTAAGTGTGCATCACAAACTTTAAGGGATAAAAACTTTGCCATACTAATTAATAAATCACTAAAGACAAAGTTACGGTTTTAACTACCAGGAGACTATCACCAAAAGAAATTAGAACATTTTAAAATATTTTTAAAAATTTAAACGGACTCATTCTCGGATGTACCAGCAGCTCCAGTTTTCCTCACAAAGTCCCACATCAGCTGTCTCAAATTATCTATGCTCTCTTCTGGTTTGTACAAAATTCCAGCATCTTTCAGAGCATTCCTGTAGAGACTCTTTCCCCAAATTTTGAATCCATAATGTTTGGATGACTTCTGTCAAAGTCATTTTTGGATGAGATTTTGCACTGATTGTCACACCCACTTCACTACTTTCACAAACCCAAGATGTTATTAGAAAATAAAAAAATACAAAATAGTAAAACCCCTTTTAACTGACCATAAAGTGGCACAGTATTCTGTCTACATGTGCCAGTAGCTTTTCGAAACATATAAACACCAACTTTCGTCCCTCCTTCCTCCTGTGAAGGCCTATGTACATCGCAACTATGCCTAAGTTCACATCGCCTCGGGTTACTGCTTCTACATGAGGGCTGTGGACATGGCTTACCTTTGGTGGGACGGACATGCTCTACTGACCACCTCGCTGCTGTGGCCAGCATGACTGCTGGATGGCAAATGGCACGTTAGTGTGCCACTTCAAAGCCTTGCCTGCTGCCCCTTCCCTCCCCTGTGCGTCTCCGTGGGGGTTGTACCAGTGGACGCGTTTGACCATGCGGGTAAATTCAGGACCTCAACGCATGTCCCAAGTGTTTAATCACGTGTTAGGACAGTACTTGTATGAGTTTGTCTTTATACGTACATTGATGATGTGTGCGTGTATACAGTAACACGTTAGAGGAACACCCTAAACATTTGCAGACAGTGTTAGATGCTTTAAGGAATGCTGGTTTGACGGTGGGCACAACACGTGCAATACCTAGGGTTTATATCTTTGGAAGGTAATATATGCACTGATACTGAGAAAATTAAATCTGTTGTTAATTTTCCTAAACCTAAAAATTTAAGAAGTGTAAAAAGATTCTTGGAACTGGTTGCCTTTAATAGTAAATTTATTCCACATTTTTATAACCTTACAGAACTCTTAAATCAGTTAAAAAATTTAAATGTACCTTTTGTGTGGAATGTGGAACAAGTAAAAAAACTTTTAAAAATTAAAATAAATTTTATCTAATCCCTTTGCCTTGCATTTGCCAAATTTTTCTGAAGAATTTTTTTTGCACTGTGATGCAAGTTCTGTAGCAGTGAGACATGTTTGAATTAAAAGAAAGACTTGACATTTTGTGCTGATAGCATACGCCAGTAAATTATTAACTCAGGCAGAACAGAAATTTACGATCTATGAAAAAGAGTGTTTAATTGTGCATGGGCAATGAAAAAATTTTCAGATTATTTAGATCATGCTCCATTTACTTTATTTACGGATAACCAGGCTCTCAGCTGGTTGTTAAAAATCACAGAAGCCAGCTTGTAGAGTGGCACGTTGGCTAGTGTGCCTTGCTCGTTTTGAATTTACCGTGCAGCACATAAAGGGGATAGATAATTCTGTAGCGGACACGCTGCCACGCATGTATTGCGAAGACGAGTTTGAGAAAGTGGAAAATGGGGCCCCTGTGGATAGCCCGCCGTCCGATCCAGTTTCTGCTAGTATAAATATTTTAGAATTAAGTAGGTTGCGAAAGGCAGGAGAAACTTTGTACGGTAGTTATGCTGAGATTATACAGTATTTGTAGTAACTGATAATGCTACATATTTTCTTTCTCAAAGAGTTCAGACATTTAAATTTTATATGGAACAAAAGAGTAATGTTTCATATAAGAATTTAAACTTTAAGCCACGTGATTTAATTTTAGTTGAGGCTCATCACCTCAGTTCAAAAATTTATGTTTTTTAGTGCTAAGCTAGCCGTGAAATGGCGCGACCCATACCACATAGTTAGGTTCCTTTCGCCCGTGACCGTATTGATTATTGATCCACATTCTCCTAGCAAATCTCAAAAGGTTCATATTTCCCAGTGTAAAAAATATTATGTACCCACAAATGCAGTGTAAAGGGGTTACCCCTTCCCCTAAAAATCCCGTAAGCTGTCTTGATATTTTGGATGTGAAAGCAAGTTGCATCTTTCATAAGATATTTAGAAAGTTAATGTTTATAAGAACTGGTGTATTTCCAGTATTTAGAGTGGTATTTAATGAAATTTTAAAGAGTATTAATGATATTTAGTGATTTATACACAAGTGTTGGTTAAATTAAGTACATATGGAAATGTACAGAAAGTACGACGAAAAGTCAAAATACCCAACTATAGTACATATATGTATATAAACATATATGTATGCGCGTATGTGTGTATATATATGTAATATATATATATATATACACACACACACACATATCGAATTGAATTTAGTATTTTATATGGNCTATAGTACATATATGTATATAAACATATATGTATGCGCGTATGTGTGTATATATATGTAATATATATATATATATATACACACACACACATATCGAATTGAATTTAGTATTTTATATGGGTATTTTTTGTGTGCAAAGTGTTTTTAAAAGTAGCCCCTACCTTGTAAGAGTTGGAAATGATTAAAGTTATGTTCTAAGAGGAGTCGTTTTAAGTCCATGGTGTATATCTGTTTTAACGCTGCTTGCTGCTATCTTCGACCAGTGTTCCACATAAAAAGAAGCCTGGGGTAACGGTTTGGCCAACCGACAACTCAGGATTTTCTGGACGCATGAGCAACACCGATGTGGTCGAGTTCAGGGGAGGAGGGATGTGACAGCCTACGCACATCAAAACTACGCCAAAGTTTACCTCGCCTTGGGTTACTGCTTCTACATGTTTACCTTTGGTGTGACAGGACCTGTTCTACTGACCACCATGCTGCTGTGGCCGGCATTACTGCTTGACGGCAAATGGCACACGGCGCGCTAGTGTGCTGCTTTGAAACCTCGCCTGCTGTCCCTTCCCTCCCCTGCGCATCACCTTGACGTCACGCCGGACAGCCATGACGTCACCAGGGGGCGTTTCTGCTCCGGGATTATCAGAAAATGTTCCAGAAGACAACAAAAATTTGTATATAAGGCTTGTGTTTTCCTCTTGGGGAGACAGGCAAGGGAATTCATTAGGGAAGCAACTATTTTTCCTTGATTTTAAAAGGGGGGAGGGAGGTTACTCTGATAATTATAAAAGATATGTAGCCTTTATATTCTAATCATTTTGTATAAAAATATATAAAACTGAAAAGTCTTAGTGGGGAAACTAAAAGTTATGGGATTTTAGTTAACTTTTAAAGAGATTTTATAATCCCATATTGGGAAGAATTTATATTTTTATACTGTAGAAAATGGGGAAAATAAATTTTGAGTAAAGAAGAAATCTTTGCTTATGCAAACCCAAACTTATGATACCCTTTGATGACACACTAATGGGAGGTCTGTACTCTTTGAAAAAACGAACATCTTCCTGAAGAAACAGAGGCAGAGACCAATTTGCATGTGTTGGCAGATATTGTCACACTACAGTGGGGAGAAATTTTTTTTCAAAGGCGAGACACTGAAAGACAAGCAATAAGGTGTCAAAGCAGGGTTTGTGAAAGTTTTAACTCTCATATTTTTTTTCACTCTGTATTTGGGAACAAATATCTTTTCTTTCTTTTACTAAAAACTCCCCAATAAAAACTTTACAAATTTTAAAACACAATAATGAAATACCACAATGGTCACAAAATTACAAGATTGAAAATTATATAAAATATTACAAAAAGAACCCATCGCTTTACCAATTTACCAAATAACAAATGAGTATAATAAAAATTGCATGGTGTGCTCAAATAAAGATTACAATTACATTTTAAATACTAAATATCCCCTTAAAAATGTGAACACTTATTTTTGATTCTTTAAATTGTGATTAAAATAAACCTTCCCCCTGTCTGAACAAAATTCCGCAACCTGGGCATTGTTCGAGTTACTCTCTGCTTCCCCCTGCTCATGATAGGAAACCACTAATTCTCCTCAATGACGATCCAGAACTTTTGGAAACAGTCAAGAACGTTGATGGCACTTCTCTGTGATGCCACATGCTGCATGCATGCTCATTGATCTGGAACACAGGGAGGGGGAGGAGGAGAGGTGGAACCCGACGTTCAGGCCAAGTGGTGTGCAGTATGTACATTTCATTACCGGTACTGGCCGAAGCAGCGACAGTTCGATGGGACACAATGCACCCAGGTAGTAGCTCAAGTTTATAAAAAAGTAAGATGTTGCTTCTTGTACCAGGTGACCATCACTAGATATGATACCGTCAAAATGGGTATAAAAGGTGGCTGGTACACTTCAATGCTTCACACATACAAGCAAAGATAGATAGGTTGGAGCCATATTGTTAAAGAGTGTTTGTTGGCTCGGAGAGTTGCTTTCTCTGAAAAGGTGGCACGCAGGCTTCAAAAAAATTAAGTGTTAAACAATGAAAATCAAATAGGTTCATAAAAGCAAAACAATTTGGTGAAGCCTAAATATGAAAGTTTCTTTTCTGCAAAACTGGATGGCTCAAAAAGTACCGTTGTACGGGTAGGGCGGCAAATAGGTCTCAAGGAAAATAGAATGTTATACAATGCAAAAATGATTTAAGTGTAGATGGCTCGTAGACCTAAAAAATATAGGTGTTATACAATGCAACACTGACTTAGTAATATTTATAAGGCAAAAGGTCTTAGAGTGTTAATTTCATGGTGAAGCCATGCAATTGCATGGCGCGTAGATAAAAAAAGATGGCAAACATACAAGCATCGAAGCTACATTAGAAGAAACCAAAACTGGTGCTATGAAAAGATTAGCTGTGAGCTGTGAAACAAACTGCTGCAGGCCAAACAAAACAAACATGTGTGTGTGTGTGTGTGTGTGTCTATATATATANCACACACACACACACATGTTTGTTTTGTTTGGCCTGCAGCAGTTTGTTTCACAGCTCACAGCTAATCTTTTCATAGCACCAGCATATATATATATATATATATATAGAGTCAAAACCAAGCTAGTTCTCTTGTGATCTCTCAACAGGTAGCCTACACCTGCCTAGTTTGTTGACTTTTATCTTTTCTTCACTGTCAATATAGTCATTTTGTGTCAATTAAAAGCTGTAGAAGGAAATAATTCTTAGAAAGCTAAGTTTTGCTGGAAAATCTTCTGTAGGGTCTCCTAAATTTGTAGGAGAAAATCACCTGAAATCCACAGTGGGGAGTATGCCGTTGTCTTAGAAAAATTGCAGGAAAAATAGGTTTTTCTAATTTATCTCGTAAACCGTTGCTTTTACTAGAAAAACAGAGGAAAACCAAATTAAAGATACTTAAATTCTTTACAAAAATGTTTCTAATCACTTTTTTCTCTATCTTGTACCGTTAAAAAACATTACTATGAACTATTGTTTCATAGTATTTACTCAATTGGCCTTCCACCTCTACCACTCCCCCCCTTGGCAACTTCCTCGTAATTTTTTTATTGTCTACTGCCACATTTACACTTGAAAAATGGCTTATTACTGATAACAAGTGAAGTGGGTGTTGCCTGCTATTAGTGTGAAAATTTGATTAAATTTCCAACTGTGAATGTTACAAAAGGTTTGGAGAAAATAAAAACAATAAGTAAAACTAGGGATGATTTCATTTCAGACAAACTTGAAGGCATGGACACTGTGGTAGAATGATTTATTTATTGTAGGAAAATAAATACGGGTCACTCTAATTGAGACTACAACAAGCCATTGGATGGACAGCTTTCTGAACATTCTCTCCGGAAAAAAAAAAGAGTAACTTCAACTTTAAAGAGAGTTGTTTAGTTTGTGGTGAGGTCATTGATATTGAAAGAATACAGAATCATCTCGAATGATATCCTCGCATGCCATGCACATACGTTGCAAAAAAAAAAAAAAAAGAAACAATAAGAGCAACATGTCAAAGAAGAGGTGATGATTGGGACTATATTATCGTAAGCAGGATGAATGTAGAAAATGATCTTGTGGTTTTTGAGGTGCAATATCATCGCAATATCATCAAATTTATGACTCCAAAGACAGAACAAGAACTCAAGGAATGTCTGCATTAAGAACTTACTCCTCTTCCACAAGCATTATTTGACGATATTTCTCTCAGCAAGGAAAAAAGGTCAAAAATGAAACTCTTGATTGAAGAAATGTGTGGGAGCTGCAGTGTGTTACCTGAAAATCCCAGATTTGTGCTTGATGGCGGCGACCTTCTTCACAGAGTACTTTAACCATGACCAGCAATGTATGGTGAAGTTTATTTGAATTATGTTAGGAAGAATTACGGAGTAGATGTAACTGTTGTGTTTGATGTCAAGTACAATCAAACCCCTATTTTATACGACCTCACGGTTCCTGAAAATGGCATGGCAAAATTGATGCCAGTGCAAAATTGCTGCAGGCAGATTTTGACCCCCCCCCCCCTCAACCCAAAAAGAGCACTATATGTGCGCTTTTCGCGTTAAGTCGCTTTTTAATCCTCTCTAGTGAAAAACAACAAGTTTTTTAAAAATAAAAAGTTGAATTATTTTAATAGACAGACGTCACACAAATAAAATTACACCCCAGAACGGTTTATACAACCATCCCTTGTCACAAAAAAATGTAAACATCGGGAGCTGAGTTACTTTAAGCAAGCGTAAAGTTCATTTCCAGTAGCTACTTGTGTGGAACTCAAACAATTAATTTTTTAAATATAAATTTATTGCAATAAACATAAGTCTTCCGAACAAAATTATACCCCAGAACATTATATATGACTTTCCTTTGTGACTAGAAAGCGTAAACACAGCGGTGCGCACTCATTATGCATACATTAAGTAGACAGCACAACGTCCATATTGAAAAATTTATCACACTGGCACAATTGTTTTTATTTTACAGGTAGGCATGATATCTACCTCAGAAGTGCAGGCAACATAAAATATTAGCAGTTATTATGGGCTCTTATCATTTCCCAGTGTACAAAAAATAATTTTTAAGGATTTGCACACAAGCACAAATGGGTATACCTACTGTACATACCAAAACAAATGATACACAAATAACAGGAAGTACATGCAATAAATTAGCACAGGTATACATATAGTATATTTCTGCATAATTTACACAATTTTTATACCATATTTTAAGTTGAAAGTTCGGGTTGCGTAAATTATGTGTGGGCACCAGAAGTTTTTTTTAAATTGAGGTTACAACTTTAATAAAATTAAAATGATGCACCCAAAAGGATTTAAAAATAATGCAGAACTTTTCAAAGCCAACAAATGCTTCAACTAAGTAATATACGATGCCGAGATTGTGATTTAACTGTTCACATGCCACCATGCAGTGATTGGCACGTGCCGGCCGCTGCGAACTTGCCTGGCTAGGCAGATGTGCCAGCACGCATTTTCACGTCCCTTTCCAGCGAAACAGTGATTGTTTATATTCTCACAGTTATCACACTTTGGCAACACAAAATTTATGGAACACTGATAAAAATATGCAATCAAAAAACTGAAATGGAATTTAACAAAAATGTAAAAAAGATAAGAATTAAAAACAGAAACGTTAAATATATCATTCTAAAGTAACATGAAAAATAAATCATTACTGGTGTATTAGATGAATAATTCTGGTACTCCATCCTCGACTGGTCTTGAACTGGTCCACGCCGATACGGCGTGGCTGACATGGTCAGTAGATCGGTGCATCTATGCAAACAGGGGGGTGAGGTGTGGGGTGCGGTGGTGGGCAGACAAATGCTGCTAGGAATTGGGAGGAAGGGTGGAGGGGTGTGGCATGGCATGGATGCCAGACTAGCAGAGTTATATGAAGGGGGAGGAAGTGTGGAGAGGCATGGCTGGCCAACTAAAGGGGCTGAAGTGAGGAGTGGATGGGACGGTGGCTCTACCTTTCTCTCTCCAGGCACATGTAAATATAATTTGTTTACTCACCTGGCCGGCCGTGTTCTGTGCCAGCTGCAAGCCTGCCATTCCACCTCTTGTCGCCCGTTATCCATAAAAGCCACTGTGTAAATTTCTTGGAATTTTTTTATTTCATAGTTTGGTGATAAAAAGTTAAGGTGCATAAATTACGCAGTGGAGTAAAATATGCGTAAATATATGGTACCAAAGTGACACGTGACAGCCGGTCAGCAATGAAGTTCGGCTAACTTCCATTTGTGCTGGTGAATACTCCGTCACATCTGCTTTAAGTTTGTCCAGCTGACACCTCCGCTAGACATTCACGCAAACACAAAAAGGGCGAGGGGGAGGGAATGTGTTCAAGCACTGGCAGTCTTTTCTGTTCGTTATTTGTAAACACGCACAAATGGAATTACACACTTAGTGTACATACAGTAATTTTCGATACCGTACAGTACTAGAATGGCAGACACTTGTAAATAAACACGCAGAAGTGCATTAACTATTATCACTTTTGAAACAATAACAATGTGGCACAGTTCGCGATGGCAAAAGTGGGGGTGGGTAACGCATGCTGTTATTGGCCGGCCTTGTTGCTATGTATGCAATAGTGGACTGTTGCTGTCGCCAGTCGCCATGAGAGATAAGCAGGCGGAGACTGTAGGAGGGTGTGGACAAGGTGGAAGAGAGGTGAGTGGGAGAGAGTGGCTGAAGGACAGAATCCCTTTGTGACATCACATATCGCCCCACACAGGGCAGGCCAACCTTCAGGCGCTGTGCGTTGCACTCGTTTCAAAACACCACTGCCATATTTTTGAAAATATTTTCTGTTTTTTCTGTTTCGTATTGCGACAAACAAATTAACAGTTGCGATATTAAAACCCATATAGTTTATAGCTGTGGACTGGCAAATGTATTGTTAATCAGTTTTCATTGCAAATTTTTATGTTTTTTCAAGGATTTTTCCATTTCTTAGTCAATTTTTGCAATTTTTTTATGGCTCCTGAGAATGGTCTCATAAAATCGCTGCCTCGTTAAATACGGTACTCGTAAAATTGGGGCCCAACTGTGCTAAGATAGGCGCACCTCTAATAAATCAGCCACACAGGTCGCCGTCAATACCTCCACAAATGCTATTATTGCTAAACATCATTTTCTGGCTAATGCAGCAAATAAAATTATTCTAAAACTACTTGCTAACCACCTGCGCCAAGGAAATTATACTATGATCCATGCTTCTGTAGATATAGGTACACTGATAGTAAATATAGCTTTACAGGAAGCAAATAAAGGATGTAACTCTGTCGTAGTGGGAGAAGACACAGACTTACTTGTACCCCAGGCAGCTCAAATGATCTGAAAAAAATTTATAGCAGCTTGAAGATGCAGCAAGGCTTGGAAAACATGAAAGATCACATGATGGGCTATGATACTACGTCCAGATAGTACAAAAAGGGAAATGAAACTGTTTTAATAAGCTTAAAAATGACACTGAACTGCAGTCTGTTGTTAGCAAATTCAATGACCCAGCAACATCACCAGATGTAACAGCAACTGCTGGGGAGGCATTCTTCATTAATTTAAATGGTGGTAGGCTTGATGATGAGATGGTCTAGATACTACTAGATTAAAAAAGAACATGCAGTTAGTCGGCACGAAATCTCTCAACTACGTACTAGATCTAGCATCCCTCCCACCAAGTTCTGCATCAGCTTGGTAGCACAATCTACAAGTCTATCATCAAGTGCAGGCGTGGTGCAGTTATCATCTCCCTGAGGGCGACTGGGAATGGATGATCAAACATGGAAGATTTCAACCAATTCTGACAACTCTTCCCCAGCAGTGGACTATTTGTTCCCTCTTGTGCACTGCAATTGTAAAGCCGATTGTAAATGGAATTGAGATTGTGGTCTACAATGCTCTATAATGTGTGGTGCATGTGCTTGAGAGTCTTGCAGCAACAGATTGGAAATCGAGGATGATGACCTCAACGAATTTGAATATGTTGATGAAGATGACTCACATGATGAACTGTGATTCACAAGAGGAAAACCATTAATCTCTCCCGAATCCAATCTATTGAAAGCGAAGATGCCCAGCTCAGTAATTGACAGTATGATACTATTGTGACTGAATAGTACACTCATAAACTTCATGCGAGCTGTAATTGTAATATTATAAGCTATCAAAATTTATTATGCTAATATACCAAATATTAATTTATTTTCATTCCTGTAAATCTGAGCATTATTCAGAAGTTTCTACATTTTAGATAACATGGAAAACTAATATAAAGAAAAAAAATTTATCACAAAAACTGGACTATGTGCCATTATTGGTTTATCTATGACTAGGTTTGTAAAACCCAGCCTTGTCCAGGTATTAACTTGCGAAAATGTGATAAGTTTAAAGTTGTTGACATTGGCTTCCTGTTATGGATTATCACGGAAAACAATGCATTGACACTATTTACCCATTTACTAATCTGTTCTGCAGCATCACAATAGATTGAAGCATTAGATTGGGATAAAATGTAGCCAGTATGTTATTCCTGCTCATAGTCTATCTGCATGCAAAATTTCATAACGATCCCGATCCATTACATAGTTTAGACGTGATTGAGGACCAAACATGTATGCATAGTCACACATTTATTTATTAGTATAGATTAACAAAACTTTTTAATGGTACAAGATAGAGAAAAAAATTATTTAAAATATTTTTATACAGAATTTAAGTATTTTTTATTTTGCTCTCTTCTTCTTCTTTTTTTTTTAAAGCCACGATTTATGAGATAAATAAGAAAAACCTATTTTGTCCACCATTTTTCCAAGATGGTGGCATCTTTTCTACTGCGGATCTAGGTGATTTTCTTCCACAGATTTAGGAGACCCTACGGAAGATTTTACAGCAAAATTTAGCTTTCAAAAAATTATTTCCTTCTAGCCACACAATATGACTGTACTATGTGGTTACACTGGCTTGTTGATTAAGAGGGTTCTCTGCTTTCGGCATGCTGGAGATGGAGCCTTGGGTGTTTTTCCCCATAGTTGGCGCTGGAATTGGCCTAGGCAGACGCCACTGTGTCTCACCTGGTGTTTCCCCCGGAGGGGGAAGCAAATCAGTAAGACATGCTGGATCATTGCTTCCTTGGACTGGGTGCTCTTGCCATGGCTATTCTTCTGGCTTGTTGAATATTGCATCAGGGTTGAGTAAAGGTGTATAGACAGATTTCAGGTGTGTGAAGTGAACCTTGCAAATGTTATGCCAATTATCCTCTACACAGACTACGTTTCCTCTGATTTTGAGTACCTTTTTGGAACCTTCCTATTTGGGGTGCAAGCTTGTATGAAATCCTGCGGTTTGGTTGGCCAACGGCCATGTCTTCCCATATACACGGTTCCTGGAGTGCTGATTCAGCCTCAGAAGTTTCCCCATTGTCTGGGTTCTTTCTGTGTATGTAAACCTGTTGAATTTTCCACACATAATCTCCTTGACTGAAGGAACCTTGACAGACTCAGATTTCAGTTGTTGCACTTTTGATTTCTCTGGGTTGCGGAGGAGGGAGGGGAGGCTCAGTGGGTAGCATTTGCTCCTTCTCCTTACTCAGAACTCCTTCTGGGTCGGCTACTGGGGCATGGGACCAGGCATCAGGAAGTTAATTTTGTCTCTGCAGTACCACTTAACTTACTGTGTCGTTTCTTTGTTTGAAAGTTAGAGGTTTACTACATCCGTCGAAATTTGATGCTCGGGTTCATACTAGTCGGTTTGTTTACAAGTGATAAAGTATTTCTAGTTCTGTCCTAAGTTGATATGGTCTTCTCTGCAGTCTCTAATAATTATTGCTCGTTGGCTAGAAAGTCATGGCTGATGTAGTATTACCACCTCACATAATTCACTTATCAGGAAAACTCCTCGTTAGTGGTTTCTCCTTCTACTGTCAAGTTCAGGAGTACTTTCCTGTTGGTCCATAACATAGCCCCTTCCTCTGCCATATGAATGGTTTGCTACCTGACCCTGTCTTGTGTGCCATCAGAGGAACGAGTGCAGTGCAGATGAAGTTTGCATCGGCTACCATGTCGATAGCTATGTGTTCCTGGTCAATTTTTATTGTGATACAGGATGGCTCATTGGAGGCTATTTGGTCAGCACAATAACTATGCAGGTAATGCTTGATCTGCAGGCACTGGCATTTAGGATTTGTCTGGCTTACCGGTGCCTTTTGCAGACGTTGTATTTCCGCAATCTCGGTTATTGTTGTGGGCAACAACGACATCTTATTTCATCTGGTACACAGGGCAGTCAAGGGCAATACTGACATTTGGGAATGGATATCCCCTTGGTGGGGACGGGGTGATATCATGTGGCTTGTTGTTACTATTTGTGTGCAGGGCGACCTTGGTATAAGCCTAAGCATTCTATTTCAAAGCCATGTCCTGCTCCTGAGTGCGTGCACATCTTACAAGCTCTCCTATGGAGAGATGATCTGGTTCCCTTAGGTGAGATTGAATTTTAAGTAACAGCAACCAGGTAATTAATTGCATGCCCTCGTCTTTCTCGGCACCAGGATTTACCCTCTCGAACATGAGTGCTCTCTGAAGGATAAAGATCTCAGCCTCTTCACATGTCTTTTGGACTATGGTATACAGTTCTTCCTGAAGACGGGTCTCTACCTCCATCCCGGAAAAGAACTCTATTAGTATGTCTTTCAATTGCTCCCATGTAGTTATGAAGTCACAGTAACCTTGCCACCAATTTGCTGCTTTGCAGTGCAGCTGTGAGTTTTCTTGGGAGGAGCCATAAGGCTTTTGCTACTTGCTTATGTTTGAAATTGGCTTCACACACTTGCAAGAATTGTCTTGGGGTCCTCTTGGGGACATCCGGCATACTCCTGAAAAAACTCTGCTCCGGGACACCTATCCTGGTTTTGATCTGGCTGGCGACTTTTTCTTATATGACCAGGTGGTTTCTATTGCCAATTTGGCAAATTAACGTTAAACCTTGCAGATCCTTCACTCTTCCAGCCAAGGCAGAGGTAATGGTACATCAAGGGACATTGCTCACAAAATGTGCGCAGACTTCCCTTTTCACAGCCGGTAAATTGCATCATAACCGGTGGTACCTGCTGAAGCTACACCGGAACTTGAGGCTATATAGCTCACAGTCCTCTTCTGCCCAACTGAGACACATGAAGTGGAATTCTCCTCTACAGCAGGTGAATTCAATGTGGTAGGTACCGACTCTGGTACAATCAGGGATTGTGCATTGGTTTCCTGTATTCTTTTTTTCATCTGGAACCCTGATTGGTGAGGCGGAAATGCTATTGTTAGCCATCTCGTGTTTTTGGTTGCCCAAGGGTGCTTCTCGACTCCCCAAAGTCAATTTGTTGGAGTTAGCCCTGGAGCTGGAGTTCTCAATGGCTTCCAATCTCCCAACTCCTATTGGAAAGGTTGATACGCCCTACATTGGGCTCTAAGAAAAGAAAAACTTGACGCCCAACTGGCCCTAGCAGAGGCAGGTGTTGACCTCAAGAATTAATTTACCCTAGGGTCGTGGAATGTGGACCCTATAAATGAGGTTAATTGGCTGCTGGTTGGTGGTTGAAGGGTCTCATTAAACTTGGAGATGAAATACTTGGTGGATGGCCTTAGGAGGTACAGTCTTAATTCAC
Organism: Clitarchus hookeri; assembly: GCA_002778355.1. NCBI lineage: Eukaryota > Metazoa > Arthropoda > Insecta > Phasmatodea > Phasmatidae > Clitarchus > Clitarchus hookeri. Next base: position 24,960 of record NQII01004729.1, on the reverse strand, counting down.
GTGAGAGTGGTTATGTGAGCTGATGCAAATGTGCTTTGTGCGAGCTTCACCTGGTGGAACTGTAATTTCCTTGCAGTAGAGAAAGAAGCAAGTATATGAGGAATGCTTGGTTTCTGTCTTGAAGGGCTTGGTGATTGTGGCAATATGGCTCTTGGCGTGGTGAAGCACCCTAGCAAATATCTGGCTGTGAACCCTGGTCCCACCTGATGGCTATGGTCAGGAGTCTGGGTAACTGTTGCGCTCCTCTTTCAAGCTGTGTCTTCTCTTAACTTAGTATAGATGAAACTTTCTCAAGCCCTGCCTCCTGACTAGTAGATTAAAGATAGGCTCTCCGGACTGCCTTCTAACCCCCAGCCTGACACTGAGGCATAAAGTTGTTTGGTTAGAAAGAATGAGATAGTGGATGTCCATGACGAATAGCAGATCCTGCATGATCTAAATATTTGGGGTTAAAGCACGTGGGTAAGCTTTGGTGGCCTTTAGACCTCCAGCACCAGTGTCCTCCTTTCTGGATGTTTCAGTGGAGAAGGATGGAGCTACACACTATAGTAGCCACGCAGGTTCATGAACTCGTTTCCCTATATGTTCTGCCTCAACTCCCCACCGAGGTTCACCCAAAAAGTGTAGGATGGTCGCTCAGTCAAGTGAACCACTGGAAGAGTAGACCGAAGCCGTTTTGTTCTGTCCTCAGTGGCAACTGACAAGGCAGAATGTGCGCACACGTCATCACCACTTTGGAAATGGAGTGTAGGACTAACAATACAGCCTGAAGGGTAGGGGGAAGTTGCACATCCATGCCTTCTCTCGATGAGTATTGTTGGACTGGTGACCACATAGGGGTAGAGGGATACAGGTTCAGTGTGCTTGTTTATTGACTAGCAATTAAAAAAGAGACACTCCAGTCTGTACCCAAGTGGTTGCTTGAAGGGCAGAACCTAAATTGCCCAGTGCAGCTACTAATCACAGTATGCACAGGTTTTACTGGGACAAGGTATAACCCTTATAGAAAAGAGGCATACAGTCAGCACGGAAGATGTCAACACGTGCGACTGTATGTCATGGTGTAGCGAATTAGTAGATTGCGAACTAACAGAAACACTAAGGTGTGGTGGGGAGATCGACCAGTAATACACGAAACTGAGGGGGCAGTTCGATGCCCCTTAAATATGGTCCAACCGGGGGTGGACGAGGGGTGCAAGGCGGAGAGAGAAGAGAGAGGCGACCACCGTTGTTGTGTGTGGCCAGGCTGCGTAGTTGTAATCTCTGGAGGCAGGCAGCGGAGGAGCAATTCGACATTGAGTTCGCATCGCCACTGTGCAGGCATGTCTGGATACTGGCGGAGATTGCCCAACAAGATGCGGACCATATGGCATGTGATGGCACAATGGTTATGCCTTGGGGCGGGGGAGAGGGCAAAGCTGTGGTGGACGTACAATGGCAAACAATGTTGTCTGTGGTGCGTTACCTTAATACCTCCTATGCATCAGGCTCTTAAACCAACCAATGTAACATGCTTGTGGGAAACTTTCTAAATGTAAAAGGTTAGAAAACTGAATGCCTTTTAAATTGCCTAGCTGCAAAATAACTTTTGCTATAATTCCTTCAACAAATTTTTACATCATAAAGGTGTTTTCCTTCACATTAAGCCAAGTGTGGTGAATAACAAATCAACAGTTCATGCATTTTTGTATAAACTTCTTTTCATTTTGACGAATGGGTAAGTTGATGATTCTCTCTTTCTACCTGTCACCCTCCACTGCTCCAACTTCAACATTCTTCCCCTCCCTAATCCATTCTAAGGCCCTCTCCCCCATGGGTGGCCTCGGTGACATAGTTGTCAGACTACTTGCCTGCCACCTAGGAAAACCGGATTTGATTCCCTGCTGGGTCGCTCCCAGATATTCGCATGTGGGAATTGAGCTGGACGATGCAGCTGATTGGAGGGTTTTCTCGGGGATCTCGTTTCCCCTGCCTGCCACTGATTCATACTCACCTCATTTCACACTCATTGGCTCTTAAGACCTCAATGTTAAGAGCCACCCAAATATCTACACATGATTTCAAGAGTGCTCACTTTATCATGAACCACCAATATAGTAAATTTCTGGTTACTTCAAACTTTACTGAAGACCTGCTGAAGTTCTACTTTCAGGATATTCCTCCGCCTCATGTTAACAAAGCTTAACAAAGTCTAGAAAACTACACCAAAGGGACACTGCACCACATTTGTGTGCACTAAATGTAATATTACTTTGCTTAAGAACTATTTCTTAGTAGGTATTACCAACACACCTACTTTCTTTCTGTTTTTATTCATATTAATTGTAAAAGAAATATTATAATTTATAAATAAAATATAAGGAAAATGTTAGGAACGTAATTGTGTTACTAATACACCAATTCATACTCTAACGTATATAAAGCAAAAGAACACCAACTTGATTTGCTATCAACTTAAACATTACACTCATAATACAATAGCATAATAAGAACTCTTTTGATGTATTCACTGCCAACTTAACTGGGAACATGCATGCCAGTGTATAAGGTAACATATACCTATACAATGGGCAACACGCAAATTTCGCCAATATTGTTGAAAATGATACTGTACAACACATTTGTACATGTGTATGAAAAATAAAAATTCGCTGTTTTTTTTGCATAAAAATCGGTTTTGACAAAGTTATTTGAGTATTAAAACAGTAACTTTCGCGGCCGCTGTCACATAAATGCTGAACGCTCTCTCATTGGTTTGACGTCACTAGTCATACGCCGCTGGTGGCTGGCCCTGGCACGTTGCAAACACGCAGCACTAAATTGGAAGGTAACTGTGTGAAAGCGCAGTCAAACATTCTGCCACGAGTAGATACCGATATGCTACTTAATTACTTAAATTCCCATTGTTTTGTGTAACTTGAAATAAGAGGTGTAAAATGACAAGGTTAGAACGTGATCTTCAAAGTGACTGTAGACCTATATCACATGTTAAAACTTATTTGTTTGTACGTTTTATTGATTTACATATTATTATTATTATCATATGTGTTTATGTTTACGATTGCTAAGACTCAAAGTAGGAAATTAAAATATGGATCCACAAGAATAACATAATTGTAATGACGGCGACTGCAGCAAGCGTACTGTGTTGTCATGCACCATGCTTGATGTGTGATAAATTAACTACATTATTTAGAAATGAATCGTTATGTTGTATTGAGAAAGACGGTTACAAATATTTCCGGATTCTAAACCACGTTTCAGTATTCATAAAAAACTTTTTTCACTTTATAAATGTCAGATAACGAGCAGTATGGTGACAGTATGCCTAAAGTTAGGACATTAGTCTCTACCAGACACCGTACAACTTCTCGAGCAGCTGCCGGCCAGCAAACCTATATTTCCGCGTTCCACCTCGTTTATAATCACTATATTGAGGCCTCAAATATAATGTTTAAAAACTAAAAAAATATTTTAAAAATTAATTTGCATATCATATTGTTTCTTATGTTTTGTGTACCTAGCATACCTTTTATTATTCTGACGTCACGATAGCTGTGTCTGCATTTTATTTTTAAACTGTAAGAACTGTACACATAAGCTGAAAATAAAGATATGGTAGTTTGAGAAACACTTAATACCTGGGATGAGATTAAATACAGTGAAGAAAACCCGTAATAAAAGCTTAAGAAATTGTTTTATTCTCAAAAGCTGTTTTCTTTCTGTTTATTTAAGGGAAATAGCTATAATAGTAACAGCTTACTTGCGTAAAACGCGTAGGCTAATTAGTGTCAATTTTGTGGGTCTCGTAATTTTTTGTAACGTCTATCTCAGTAACTTAGAAAAAAGGAGAAGGCCAAATATGAAAGTAAGATCATCCTTGATAAACATTTCTAAAAACACCCATTTTAGTTTTTTGAAAGTAAAAATTAAGNAAATATGAAAGTAAGATCATCCTTGATAAACATTTCTAAAAACACCCATTTTAGTTTTTTGAAAGTAAAAATTAAGTTACTATTTAAGTTCAATTGCTAGGCTTATGAAAGCTAACTAGAGAAAAATAAAAATAACTTAAATTTATTAGAAATTTCTATGTTTGAAAAATACTGTATAATATAAACCCAACTTTTTGCAAGAGGGACTCTTAAGCCCCACCCATATAATTTAATATTTAATTTTCATGGCTTAACATCGTGACATGTTATTATTTAGGCATACAATGAGAACATAGCCTTAATATGATTGCTGTGCTCTTGAAACAAATGTCAGAAGTAATAATAAATTAATAAAAAATATGTATACCAAATTTTGTATGTTAGGCCTAACTTGGGATGTATAAGCTTACAAAATGTAAAATTTCCATTGTGTGGCTAAATTTTTGTAAACATATTTATATGCCTTTACTATTATGAAATACGTTAACATATTTTTTATGCTCACGTCTACATAACATACGAATTGCTAAACGCGTTGTGGTGCGTATTAAACAATACCATAGTACCGTAATGAAGGTTAGGTCAGATGTAAATAGTAGATATTAAGAAGTTCGGTATTAAAACTGCCTTCATAGGGGAAACATAAACACCTTAAATATAATTACGTACGTCAAAATTGTCTTCGCAAACAGAAAGAACTGATTTTGGCTAAACATCTTCAATGTCTCGCCTAACTGCGTTAAACCACATCTTCCTGTTTGTTTCGTTTTTTGTAACTAACAAATATTTTATCAGGTGTTTTGCGAGATGTACTAGTATACTGCGGTACAATAAACCATTTAGATGATTTTGATATACTTGGCCATTTATTTTCTCTTTTCAATACTTCAAACAATTTATATTTAACCAAATACGCATCACCGCTGAAGTAAACAAATGTGGCGGCCGAGATTGTATCTAACTTGTGAGCAGGCGTGACAGACGCGTTTTGGCGGGCGTTTCAAACGTAAAACTTTTGTTCAATCATAACTTTTTCAAAACTAATTTTTAAATCGTGATATTTTGTAAACACATTTCTAACACATAAATGAATGAAAACCAAGTGCCAGCAAAAAATGAGCATGTTGCCCAATAACAGGAAGTCGTTTTTTCTAAATGTTGATTTCAATAAATGCTTACTTTACCATGAACAGCCTATTGTAATTTAAATCCCACATAGAATCTGAAATATTATTAGAATGATGACCCATATGCTAACATATAAGAAGCCAAAACATGTTTATGCACGAGGTGAATATCCAACTTACAACAGCCTCCATCCCCCCTCTCCCATGGTCCGCAAACACATAACATTGATATTGGCAGTAATGTATTTCCAGAAATTGTAACATCAAGAAGCTCAAAATGATGAGGTGCAGAAAGTGAGGTACAGTGTTTACTCACAACCATGTTGTACTCTTCTGGAACAGTGATGAGGAAGTGGAAGTGGCCAGCATGCCACAGGCCCTCGTCAGGGGTTACCGTCAGCCGAAAGCTGTGCAGCTGGTGTGGGTTGTCAAAGTGCACCCAACACGTTGACGGCAACGTCTGCTCCATCTCCTGCACCTGCACACAGGCAAACTCTCTAAGCTCTAGTGATGGCCCAACTGAGTAACAGCTGGTCACCAGCAAATGTCAATATTAAGCATATTTCCTATTATTTGCGTGTGTATACATTAGGCTGTTTTAAAGTCACGGTGTAGGGGAAAGGTCAGTATGCTCTATCTGTAAAGAACTCGATCTTGTTCCTGAAAACTGTACAAGCCTGCCGACAATGAGGTTGCAAGTTCAGACCCCGTATGAGGGAATACATTCAACAAGCTACAAAATAGTTTTGCAAAATACCACAATTAATACACGTGGAAAATGACTGAATACTGAAATACATCTGCAATCAAGGAATCACTGGGTTTTGTCCCTGTAGTAGTCTTTAAAAATACATCTTTGAATAAACACCCTGAAAACTATCACTGAAAAAAAAAAAAGTGGAAGAAAAGGAGAAAAATTATTTGGCTTTATTTAGTAACATTGACAAATAATAGCATAACACAAATAAAATGTAATTAATCTGATCATATTGAAACATCAACCAGTTGCATGGTTTGTTAAATTTGCAATGATAATTATTAATTACGGTCATTCACAAATGTTTGAATGATACTCAACTGTGTTAACCCACAAGTATATATCGTAAACAATATTTTTTATAAAAAAGAAAAAAATAAACGTTTATTATATACAAAAGTTATATTAATAATACAAATTTAATTAAATTGAGTTTTTCCTGTTCTTTAGGTATATGGCTACAGGGAATTCCTTCAAATTGCTGGATTATAGCTACTGACTTGGACACAGAAGCATTTCACACGTTGTCAGTGATGTGTGAAGCAATTTTGTTTTGTTTGCAACAAACTGAAATATGTGAAGCTTCAGCAGAATGCTTAAAATGTGTAGCTGAAGAATTTAAGAAGTGACTGTATTAGTGCTTTGGACCAAAAGCACATAGAAATTAAGGTTCCTCTCCCCCCAATTCAGACTCATCACACTTTAACAATAAGAAAACATTTGTTATCGTATTGTTGGCCATGACAGATGCCAACTATGCATTTACAATGACTGATGATAGTGCTACAGGATGCTTCAGTTGGAGAGGAATTTTTTTCCAACAGTTTCATAGGAAAATGGTTAAAAATAGGATACAATATACCTCCTGACAATGCATTATACAATTTCAGGGAATGCATGCCTTGCGTAGCTGCAACAGATGTCTTTTAAAACACGTCATGTGTCCTCACCCACGAAAGACACTAACTAGAGAGTTAGCAGTCTATAATTATAGATTATCTTGTGCAATAAGAGTTGTAGAGAATGCATTCAGTATATTGGATGCCAGATGGAGAGTGTTTTACACACCATTTGAAATTTCAGTGGTTGACAAGGTAGTCAGGGAACATGTATTCTTCTTAACTCTATTTTTACTGGAGATAAAATTCAAGCATGCTTCACCTAAATGAAAATGTATATTGGGAAAATATTTCTCTGAACTGTGAATTACAACAATGGTAAAAAAAACCCTACAAAGAATGAAAAATGTTAAAAGAAAAATTAACAGAATAAAACAAACATTTACTTACCAGATTCACATATGCATTTCACTACATTTTCCTCCTCATATTTAGGTTTTCAGTATACAGTCACAAAATTTTTTATTGTCTGTGTCATACAACATTTTATTACTATGAACAACTTCAATGAGAAGCTCCTCTGTAGTTGTAGTTCCATTCATGTAGTCGATTACAAACATGTGTGTATACCGTCAGTGATTGGCAAACATGCTATTGGAATGGAGTGTGGGAGTCTCCAACGGAAACTGGAGCTGACCTGAGTGCTTGCCTCGCTCCAGTCATGCCCAGTCCTGTCTCTGAAGTGCTGCCTGCACTCTTTGCAAATAAGCTAGCAGAATTTCACACTCAAGTCATGTCCACTCCAGTCCAGCCTCTTTGGCACCACAGCTTCAGGGAATGTCAGGTATTAGTCAGCTTACTGCTGACTGATACCTGACACAATTTGTATAATGCAGATACTGATTGCAGTTGGTAGCTGCTTTAAATCATTCAGTGTGTTTCTCACTACGTGTGACAGTATGTCTATAGGTTAGTTGTAATACAGGTTGTTATATTAAAATGCTGGCACAGCATACAAAATACATACATCAATTACAAGAATATTAAACAGTTTGAAGTTTTTGAAACATGTGATTTTCCCAGAAAGCAACATCATTGTACAATTTTTCAATGTGGAGTGGTTCATTCAAACCTGCCATAACAACAAAGTATCAGATATTTCTACCAGTAAAATTCAACTTGCCTTGAACCTAGTAATAATAATTGTGATTTCTGCGTAGTGTCAACTTTTCCACAGCATTTATTTCCAGAAAGAACCCTTTCTTTTTTCTAGCCATAGATTTCAAACTAACTTATTTTGACCTCAACCATCCCATCTTCTCCCACTAAGCCATCCGGACTTGCTCCCAAAAATCTATGGCTTAAGTATACAAATAAACCACATTGTTGGACACAGGCCAGTTTCCTTTTTGAATTTTTAGATAGCCAGACGCTCGTTGCGACTGCCATAGTCCATTGCCGCAGTCACTACAGGCAGCTTGTACAGAAGCTGCTTTACCATGTTACTACACTGAGTTCTACATTTTTGTTTGCACACTGCACCAAAATTGCTTGCAGTGAGCCGCACACGTCTCAGGTCATGCCAAATATCACTGCCTGTCTGACCTATAGTTTTGTACAGTGTTCTGTCATGCTCAGATTTAGTTACTTGCAGTTTCACTGCGAATTCTTTGCACTTCCTCTTCAGTTCCTCATCATCTTCTTGGTCATCTGCATGCGGTTCATAATTGGAATCAGGAGGTGTCATTAGTTTTTGACGTTTGATACTGGGTTTGGTATTGTCGTACCTTAGTCTCCGGCGCTTAACCGTGCAGTGGTGGTTAATTATTTTCCTAATTAATTTCTTGTCCAGGACTTCTACCAGTCAGTTTCTTGAATGGGCTGATTCCCCACTGGTAGCCTTTCTGAAAACGTAAACTAGTAATATTGCAACTACGTTGAAAGGAACCTCTTTGTGTAAAGTTGATTTGCTTGCCAGCATTATATTTCAGTAACAGGCTCATAAAATGTTCTGCAGCATTACTGGTATTGTCTTGAATTAACCTTGGAGCTTTAGCAACTACTCTTTGCGCAGGGCTGTCAATCTGCTCTATAAGCTTTGAAACATTAAGGACTGCCAGTTTTTCACTATTCTCAGCTTTGTTGCAGAAATAATTCTGGTAATTTTTGTGTTCCTAAAACACATGGTCTTTAGCTGTTTCTTTATTTTGGGCGCATCTTCGAGCATTTTTCTGTTCTGAGAGGAGTAATTTTTATCTGACACCAGTTGATGAAAATGTCCTGTGTAGTTCCGTACGCAATGATTTGCACATTCAATTTTGTGAACTGAGCATCTATATGACACATTTTGCATAAGTCTTGAATATACACTTGAGCCTCCATCGCCAACCAATTATTTGTATCTAAACTTGTGCATTTTTTGCTGTTCTTGAACGTTTCCACAATATCATCTTGTTCCATAGCCGTTGATGTTCTATATTTATCCCAGTTCTTGTAACAGACGTGTGGCTGTGCATCAGTTTGCTGATTAGCTGCTCTTTCACAGATGCAACAATACTTGTTGCGAACACCCATGAACAGCAACTTCCCCGTACTCTGGCAAATAATAACACCTGCAATGAGAGTATGAGACATAAGGATCAACTGCAATTCTCTAACATAACTGCTACGCAAACCTAGTGATATGAACCATACAATAAAATACTGAAAATTCATGTTAAGAGTATGTGACCCCGTGAAACTAAGATTTCCATTATGGTTTTCAGTTACTATCATGACATTCCTAGAATACAAATAACTTATTTTCAGCTTGCGACAGTAAACAGCAGAGAAAAACTCAAAGACTGCTGTGACATATTCCAAACCTGGAGAGACTGGAAGAAAATGCACTGGTATTTTCTATTAAAAAAACCTGCTGTAACTGTGTCATAGCCACCTACAGTGTACAGCTAGAGAACGCTACGACTGTGTACACATTGTAAACTATTCAATATTGTATTAAGCATTGCATTATTTCAGGTACACTGGTAACCAAAAACCGCCTCATAAATAAACGTCTGAGCAGGCAAAGTACCAATACTTATGAAGCTACAAGGAAGTAATTGCATGAGCATTTAAATACGTGAAACCATTGACAGCATATTTAATGATCCTGCCATGTAGGTTTTCCAAACTTTGAGGAAACATTTTCACAATAATGACTCATCTTTCTGGTTTTCCTAATGTTTCGCTGTGGTTAGGTTATTTGAGATTAATTTATTAATTACATAATGATAACCAAAAATATCGTTACAAGATTTTTAACGATATGTGGTTTTTAGCACCTTTCATATTAGAATTAAATGTAGATTCACAGATTTTTTTTGCAAAAGAGCATTTTATTTATGGTTTAAATTCCAACAAACCACGATTCTTAACAAGTTTGGCTGTAAGAGCATTTTTCACCAGTACAATGGACAAATGTGGCAAAGCATTAGTATCAACCAAATAAAACTGCCAACAAAAGAAGAACAGCAATGCCTATGGATCATTTCAAAGTCTTTATCGTAGAGGCAAAATAATAAAAAAAATTTGCATTTTGTTTTTAATGTCAGTTTGTTTTAGCAGAATGCCTCGTAAAATGAGAAATGTCATATATATGTAATAAATTTTGAGTCAGTAATGTACATAATCAATTGTTTTGCTTTAATGAACATGTATACCTATCAGTATTATCACAAACTTACATACTATCACTAGCTAATGAGATATCACGGAGTTTCCAAATATTATATACCAATATTTTTAGTTGTCTTTATATTAAAAAAATACTAAATGCACCATTAAGTGGTTTTCTGTAATTTTACTAACATTTATACAAAATATTCACAACATTAGTCAATAAATATAACAAAACAGATCACTAACACAAAGTGAAATGGTTTTATGTTGTTCCTGTTATTAAAATTAGAAACATTTTACATTTTAAGTCAGTTTTTAATAGCTAGTTTTATACAAAATGCAATACTGAATATGAGAATAGGTGAACCTAGCATGTTTGTTTCATAGGAAAACACTATGCTAGGTCTACATGCAGTAATGCACTTGCTGCCTGGTATTTCACTAACCTTAATATAACATTCGCAACTACGACTTCACAAAAAATAACTCTTTACGCGGGAAATAAATAAAAATGAAAATTTGCTGTGCTCATAACACTCCTGTCAAAACAAAATGTGAAAAAGACATTTCACTATATCTTTGCACATCAGTAATAACTGGGTTGTCAACGGTTACTCTGTGTCTATGTAACCTACAGATAAAATCTCACATAGGCTGTTCACGGTAAGTGAGCACTTTTTAAGGCAGTACTTAAAAGTTACTTTCAGCTCATGGTTATCTTTTTGCCAGTTAATTCGAAAATTGCCATGTGAGTAATAAACACAGCTTATATATTTTATAATTCTAAAAAGTTAACGCCTGCATTCACAATAAAATATACATTTTTGGTTATTATGCCAACTGTGGGAGGCCCTTAAAAAGTACTCACTTTACAGTGCAAACGTATACACACACACATACACCAGCAATGTTTGATATTTCACAGAATATTGTTATTTTCAATCATCAAATCTTACTAATGGTTAAAGACTAGACCAATTGTCTTGCTCATTATCGCCGTGATGTTATACGCACAGTCTCAAAACCTCAAAAAACCTATACAATTTCGGTAAACTAATTTTCAAAAACCGGCTCAAGAATAAAAACATTTTGAAACTATATGGCGAAGCAATGGTAAACATTTTCAAGTGAATTTGAACATTACTTTTATAATTATAAGGATTATTACTGATATAATAATTGTTAGTATTCTTTTTGGAAAGAGAAGTGAAAGTTTTGTTTATCGACGCTGTTTGGAACTAATACACACAACTAAGTGGAAATATGGAAAAGGTTCATATCGTCAGTTTTTAAAAACCATTCTGGATTATTTTATTACAATTTTAATTAGTGAAGACACTATTAAAACAATAGTTGTTTGTGTTTTGTATTAAAAACACAATAGAGGACTTAAATTTTCCACACAAAAACAGGAAGCCACAAATAAAGTTCTTGGGTTGACAATTTTCACAAAAGCATCTTTTCCTTTAGAAATATTTAGAAATAAAACATTGACTTCACCTTCATGTGGTTTGGAGCTTGCATTAATAAAACATTATATTGCTGACTGTGTGACTCGATTGCTATTAGTGAAATGCTTTTTAGCAAATTTTATACATACAACACATTAAATTATCTTCGTTTTATACGCACACACACGAAAATGATAACTATGTAGTTATTTTTTGCTTTTTAAATTTAAGTTAAATTGAGTTTTGAAACTTTTTGTTTAGGAACAAGTACAGCACTTTTCAGAACTTGCTGTTTGCAATGTGACACAGAAAAAGTTAATACTCAGGTACATGAAACTTGCGCAGAGAAGACCCCTGAGATATATAAAAAAACGAGACTAGTAAAAATTCTGAACTTGGGTATTGATATGTGGGGGAAAAAGAGTGCGTCAGACGCAGCAAGTTTACGAAACTGTTCGGGCACTCACGATCATATTTATAAAACTAAACAATTAAAAAATGACTCATATAGCGACTGTGTACGTACCACACCGGAGGATGCATCGTAGTTGTGCCCATAGCTTCTTTTGCTCCAACCTCCATTAACCATTACTGTAATGAAGGGAATGCCATCATCGTCAATATTGCCTTGTTCAACAGCTAACTTGCGTTCTTCTCTTGCCTTGACCAAAGATTTTTGCAGATGTTCCTTCCAAACCTGTAATGTGTATAACAGATGATCACAGGGTGTAGAATCTATTTAAATTACAATTCTTAATTTTCACAAAAACCTGGAACGTGAGCACAAATTTGCAGTGTATTCAATAAACAGCCGAATCACGTACCTTCTCTATTATCTGTTCATTTTTGATGAATGTGTTTTAACACATCGCAGGAATAACCAACACTTTCAATAAATTTTCAAATTGTGAGAACCCAATGCCAGTTGTAATTGCAGCCCACGCTGCTGCTACGTTCAGGGTATCGTTGACAGGCTCTTCATAATTTATTATGAATTTCCCACAGCACTTGTCACACTCAAGCATCCATTTACACAACAGACCTTTCAGTACCTCTTTCATGAACTGTACATTTCCTGAAGTACATAGCATTACGTGATTTCTTTTTAAATCTAACAATTCCAGAATGATGTAGGCAGATTTGACTATTCTGTTACCGTGAAAGTTATCTCGTGAATTGGATTCTTTTCCACATTCCATTATCAATTCCAGCAGATCTTCTTCGGCTATAAAACTAGTCATGTCTGGGAGATTACAATCTTCCTTATTTTCACAGCATCTGTGGAAAACCAAACACAAGACTGACATATTTAGAGGGCATGGGATATAAATAAGTGATAACCACAATAACATATGCATACAGACTTTAGAAGCCAACATAGGAAATCCAAAAATAGACAGTCCTAGGTAAGTTTATACCAAATCTGAAAGCAAATATTTTATCAGAATGATGCATTATTATGGAGCTGTTTCTTATGCCGTAAATCCGTTAATTTATCTGCAGCACAAGAAATCATGCTGAAATAACACATTACCTTGGCAAAATATAATTCGCAAAACAAACAAAAAGTATCTCAGATTGTCATTTATTTGTTTTTCTATAGTGGCTTTCATAATCCAGCAGACTCCAACTAACAAATTAAAAGTTAATTTATGTCTTCCACTTTTCTAAGTTAAATTTTTTAATTTGTTCATAAAATGCTTATAAAATATACATGTATTAAACAGTTCATGAATTCGTATTAAATTATTTAATGCCAACGTAATTAAAAACATAAGTTTAAAAAAAGNCATGTATTAAACAGTTCATGAATTCGTATTAAATTATTTAATGCCAACGTAATTAAAAACATAAGTTTAAAAAAAGTAAAGGAACAATCTTCAAATAAAAATGCTTTTTACGCTGCAACATTTCCAGAATTGTACACAAACGTTTTCTAAATTTTATTTTCTCTTAACTCAGTCAGAGAAGGCAAAATTATAATGAAAATAAATTTTCTTCATCGATATAACATAACTGTGCAATATAAATAACAAACTTTTCACTTTTTTTTATAGCAGACTCATTGCAGGATAGTATACCCAATCACATTATCAAAATGTATAACCATTTCACATAACGCCAATTGATATTAAGAAAGTGAAAAATTATTCAAGTACATTTAGAACTTAGGGTTTCATCCTAAAATTGTTAAACTCGCGGAATTTGTAAAATTCTAACTGTTGTAACGGTACCATAAATTAAAATATTATCACATTTACATAACTTGAGGTATTTTACTGTTATAACACACACACGCACACCAGAACAAAATAATATTTACTTACTGTGATACAGGTGCTGATTGCTGAAAATTCTCACTGGTTTCTTCATTTCAACTTTCATCTTTCTTCTTCCGATAATATAATTTTTTTTTGCAAGAGCTTTCTTTGTTTTCTTCAGGTGGTAGTAAACCGTTTTTCTTTTTCCCATTCTTGTCCTGNATTTTTTTTTGCAAGAGCTTTCTTTGTTTTCTTCAGGTGGTAGTAAACCGTTTTTCTTTTTCCCATTCTTGTCCTGCCTTAATACACAACACACATTCCTTCAACTGTACGATAAATTTTNCATGTATTAAACAGTTCATGAATTCGTATTAAATTATTTAATGCCAACGTAATTAAAAACATAAGTTTAAAAAAAGCAAAAGGAACAATCTTCAAATAAAAATGCATCTTACTTTTTACGCTGCAACATTTCCAGAATTGTACACAAACATTTTCTAAATTTTATTTTCTCTTAACTCAGTTAGAGAAGGCAAAATTATAATGAAAATAAATTTTCTTCATCGATATAACATAACTGTGCAATATAAATAACAAACTTTTCACTTTTTTTTATAGCAGACTCATTGCAGGATAGTATACCCAATCACATTATCAAAATGTATAACCATTTCACATAATGCCAATTGATATTAAGAAAGTGAAAAATTATTCAAGTACATTTAGAACTTAGGGTTTCATCCTAAAATTGTTAAACTCGCGGAATTTGTAGAATTCTAACTGTTGAAACGGTACCATAAATTAAAATATTATCACATTTACATAACTTGAGGTATTTTACTGTTAAAACACACACACGCACACCAGAACAAAATAATATTTACTTACTGTGATACAGGTGCTGATTGCTGAAAATTCTCACTGGTTTCTTCATTTCAACTTTCATCTTTCTTCTTCCGATAATATAATTTTTTTTTTGCAAGAGCTTTCTTTGTTTTCTTCAGGTGGTAGTAAACCGTTTTTCTTTTTCCCATTCTTGTCCTGCCTTAATACACAACACACATTCCTTCAACTGTACGATAAATTTTCTTTTTCAACACAAGTGAGACACAAACAGCACCAGCTTCGTACGAGGCATGGCGCACGCGCTGCCCGCCAAGTTAGCAAGTGACGCTTTCTGTTGACACTTTAGAGAAACGTACCGTAGCTTTTGGTGTACGGAGAGTAGTTTATTTACGAAACTATTAAAAATCTATCAGCGCAGATATAAACCCTGATCAGCAATATGAAACATTCAAAACTGCCTTTATAAGATGACATAAGAATAATTTTCATTGTGTGTGTATTTTATTTAAAATAAGCACAAATAATGTGCTATTTGCAGGCTATTATAACGAAATTAATCCTTGTCAACTGTTTTTTTTTTTTTTTTTTGCAAATCATGTCAATTATGTAGCTTTAGTAAAATGTTTTAAGAAAATAAATTACGCAAAGGAAATGATATTTAATGTTACGATTCTTGAGTTTTGTGCTAAATCAGAGCTACTCCTGTAAATAATTTAACAAACCAAAATTTGCCATGTTTTAAAAATTTAATAAGTGTGTAAATAAGAACTGTTATTCAGCGTGTTTATGTAAATAATGATATTAATACTTACCACATAGACCAAAAATATTGTAACGTCANATAAATTACGCAAAGGAAATGATATTTAATGTTACGATTCTTGAGTTTTGTGCTAAATCAGAGCTACTCCTGTAAACAATTTAACAAACCAAAATTTGCCATGTTTTAAAAATTTAATAAGTGTGTAAATATGAACTGTTATTCAGCGTGTTTATGTAAATAATGATATTAATACTTACCACATAGACCAAAAATATTGTAACGTCACAGCCTTCAGAATCGTGACTGGAAATTACAGCTCGGTTTGCTTAATTGGTAGAGACATGAAACTTAATAAAAAAAGGTGCCAAATAAATATAAAATAAAGTTGTGTCTCTGTAATTGTATTTAATATTCAAAAGAAACAGTTCACACAGATGCTTCAAGTAGGCAGAGTCACGAACAGTCAGTTTCACCAGATAAACAAACAAAGGGCAGCGCCACAGTAGTTAATTTATTTTCACGTCACTAAAAGTTTGCATCGCATGAGAAATTACGAAGGCAGGATGGACATCAGTTCCCTTCTGGCACCCTAGCAACCTCCCACACCGGCAGAGAAATAATTGAGCAGGATAAAGTTTGCCGGTGTGGGGGATATTTGCCACCTCGAAGCGTCTTCCGTGAGTGCTGGTTGTCTACTGTTCTGCTTTGCTTTTGCTTTGCTTGCGAGCGGTAGACACACAGAGTATAAGTCGCCCCGTGCATACCCCCACTCCTCGCCCCTGGGTGCCAAAAAGTGACCAAATAAGGGTATGACGTGGGCCGGAATGCCGTCGAAAGCCTGTGCGACCCACGTGGCAACTACCCCCGCCCCCCGGCCATGCAAAACTGCCTAGTAGTAAAAATATAATCAAACTTCTAAAAGGAAAAAACGTCTACTGCAG
The DNA here is from genome assembly GCA_002778355.1 of Clitarchus hookeri. NCBI lineage: Eukaryota > Metazoa > Arthropoda > Insecta > Phasmatodea > Phasmatidae > Clitarchus > Clitarchus hookeri. The sequence continues at coordinate 8,380 of NQII01004729.1, read as the reverse complement.
TTGGAAAGCTTCTATCTTCAAATGCTGATGCGAATAAAAACTAAGACTTCTGAAAAAGAAAACGTACGACTGATAAACATAACTACCATGGCTTTAACTTCAAATCCTGATAAAATATTACAAATCCTCGCAAAACGAAAGAAAATGAACCAAGTATCCCGATAATTATTATAACTGTGTCATTACAATATGTTCTCAAATGAATGTTAAACTTATAAGTTTTGTCTAACTAGCAATAGGACTGTTAAAATTTGTTGATTTTTTAACGCTAATTTGCACACATTTAGTTATTGTGAATATATAGCATTGAATACAAACTTATTTCCTTAAATGAATGTGTCTGCAAAATATGCAGTCTTTTAAGTACGTACATCCAATTGTGTGTATTATATATACAGTACATACATCAGGGACAAAGCAAGAATTCTCTTTCCGGTAGGGCTGACTTAACACACTTCCTCTGGCAGTGTTAATTTAAAGGCTAAACTGTGCATACCAAACACCATAATATTTTATCAGGTTTTTATTAAAAATTTATTGATGCACACGTTAATGACCACAGACATTATTGATGTATTTTGAATTGTAAAATTTTAAAGTTAACAAAACATTGCTATTACTACACGCAGCACTTTGCAAGAACAAACAGAATTAATTTTCATTTATTTTCTGCCATGTCATTCATTAAATATTTCTTCATATTTTGGGAGGGGCTTCAGCCCTCCAAGCCCCCTCCCTGGCTATGTGCCTAAATCAGATCGGATATGGAAAAAAAAAA
>NQII01004728.1:147766-192217 GCA_002778355.1 Clitarchus hookeri | reverse complement strand
TGAGTTGGCTCAACCACTTCCAACTTACCTCAACCACTACTAGTTTCCTTCAGTTTCATCTCTTCATAATTTTGGCACATATATATCAATTGGAAGTCAAGAAATAACAAAGTCATGGAACAAAAGTTTATTTTTGTAATGCACACACGTGNCACATATATATCAATTGGAAGTCAAGAAATAACAAAGTCATGGAACAAAAGTTTATTTTTGTAATGCACACACGTGTTTTGGCCTGACAGGTTATTTAAATTTTAAATTAATTATGACCAAGAGACTAATGTAAATTGGACAAAACACTTTTGGTTATTTTAAGGGGTCCCATTTTTCTACAGTTTTTTTACCCAATGACTTTTTTTTTTCTCTCTGTGTTATGTTTTATCCCCTCTCTGTCATGGTTAATCTGCTAGTGTGGTTACTTCTGCGCTTTGTTTGCTGCTATGTGCAGCCATATGAAGACTGTTCACAGTAAACTGAGCACTATCGGAAACCCTTCTTAAGATCTACTTGTATTCACATATTACGTTCTTCCACTATACGTAAAATTAACATTGTCATGGGCCTCGTCACTATTTATGCATCAGGTAAGTGAAACTGTAAAGTTATTGTAAAAGTAAATGTTTTAAAATTTTGCTNGGCCTCGTCACTATTTATGCATCAGGTAAGTGAAACTGTAAAGTTATTGTAAAAGTAAATGTTTTAAAATTTTGCTCATTTCTACACTAACATCCTATTAAAAAGAGAAAACAGACGAAATTTTAGTATCCACAAATGTTTACCTAACACTTTTAACACTGTTGAGACACGGAACTACTTTCTCTCAGTCATTGTCAACTTTACTGGGTGCATGCCACTCGGTGCGTCCATCAAAATATATGCAGATAGGGGCAGTGACATTTGTCAAATGTTGATTTAAGTACCGAGATTATCGAGAAGTCTATACACACACACTCACACATATTTAATTGAATTAACACAAATTTTAGAAAATGTAAANTGAGATTATCGAGAAGTCTATACACACACACTCACACATATTTAATTGAATTAACACAAATTTTAGAAAATGTAAAACTGAAACACAAAGTTGTAAAGAAAAATCTGAGTTTTTTTGGAAGAAAAAACACAACTTGCAACAGCTCCGACCACAGGTACTGTTTCTAAGTCTTCAATGGCTCGGTTATTTAAAAATGTGTCACTTTCAAAGCGATCACAGAAGGGAACTTGTGTTTGCACTGTAGGTGCGGAAGCAGGATCGCTTGAATCCACTCTTTCACATTCACCTACTACACCCACCTCGCTATTACTCAGTACACATGCTCTGTCATTCTGCCCGATCCCATTCCCACCTCATTGATGTGTTGTGATACTGCAGACACACAAGACAGTANACATGCTCTGTCATTCTGCCCGATCCCATTCCCACCTCATTGATGTGTTGTGATACTGCAGACACACAAGACAGTACTCATGTTGTTGTTGATTTGACTTTGGTAGTGGCGGTGTCTACTACTGTCGACACACCAGTTGCCACTCTGCAGACATTCCACTCTCGTCGCTCCTTACCCAACAACCCTCTATTTCATTCCAAGTTAGCCAGCTTCCTGTAGATTTCCTTTCATCCATCCAGATTGTTCTCAATTTGTCCACAATTACACCCCAGGTTTCTCTCATACACCCATCCATCCCTAACCCCCTTCTCACCCTTTCAGTTCACAGTTACAACCCTTTCCACGTCAGCCTAGCCACACATAACGAATACGTATTCCCAGCAGTCGACAGTCACTTCTCACCCTACCACCACCCTTCTTTCAACCGGCCTCCCCTCGTACACCACTACTGGTGTACCACAACACCCCTCCAACCGCCTTCTGTGTTTCCTGCAAATCAACATCATCAAGCTTATGGCATCCAATCCACTGCTGCTTTGCTCCACTCACCTCACCCCACCCCTGAAGTCCCAACCCCTCCAGCATTCACAATCACATTCCATTTTCCACTCCCACGCTTCATCTTCATCTTCTGCTTATGGTACACACTCCTATCCCTTGGAGAGAGTTCTGGCAGTTTTCCTTAAAACTGATGGTCTCAATATTCACCAGTTATTGAAGTTTTTGACCTAATTAAGTAGAACCAAGCAAAAGGGTAATACAGCAGATAAACCAATTACTGGGAATTTGTTTTCCCTTGGCTTGTTCTCCTTTGAGTTACAGGACAACATTTGCTATTGTTAATAATTTTAGTTTTAACCAGTATCATTATTGATTATTTCGTTCCAGTAAGAATGTTAGATAATCTTAGGTTAGAGTGGTTCAGTATGCTGCAACACCACTGCGAGTCCTTGGCAAATTACATAGCTGACATTTAGGAAGCAGCTGTGGTTCTTCAGTTGTGTATCGGACACTGAAATACTCTCAACAGTCTTGGATAGATTGAACCTTACAGAGCGTTCACGCAATATTTTTGTGAGTAAATCAAAAACTTTTGCAGAGTTGGGTAGATTTTGCATCAATTCAACAAGTGTTGCTTTTACAGATCAGTTGAGGAATAAGTCAAATTTTTGTTTCAAAAATCCTTCTACCTCATTTCACAGGAAACGAAAATAAATAAATTCTGAGAACAATATTTCCGCTAGTGTGCACCATAAGTGTTAATCCAGAAACCAGTCTGAAACAGACAAGCCAAATAAAAAAATCTTGCTATTTTCAAGCATGGTGCAAAAAATTACAAGAGGAACTGAAAAAAAAAAAGATCAAAAAAGTGTAATGCTGTGATCTAAACAGAAAATGTTTGCACCACCCAAACAAGGTAAATTTTGCAAAAATAAGCAATTAGTAAAAAAAAATAGTAATTTTGATACAGAAGTCCAGTTGGTGTGTTTTTTAAAAGGCTTTGTCAAGGATGATTAAGAAAACAGTTCTGCAGAACTGATTCAATATTTTCAGTTGCTTCAAAAGGCTTTTAATATTTATGACTAGATATTTTGCGACCTTTGTAGCCATGGGTAAACCAAATATATTTTCTTTCGTAAACTATATGTAGGTATGCCTTATCGGTATTAAACAAGAGACTTGCAAGAGTTTATATTTTCGTATGAAATCATTTAACGAACACAGTGCAGTAATCTATTTACATTTCCTTGTCTCATTCAAATATGTTTAATTTTCTGTCTTGTTAATATATGCATAAAATTTTGCATTTATATGATGCATACACGTACAAAATGTGTTTCCGTACTCCTGAATCATGGTGATAAGTATTAAACATTATCACTGCACATCAGCATTCCGTAGAAATTTGCCGGTTTTGTTGTTTATTTTTTTTAACATTTTCAAAATAGACTGAAGAAATGTTGACTATTCATTTACACTAATTCTGCAGTTTCTAATAAATGAAGTTATTCATACATACTTCAATCAAAATCATGTTACGACACACAGTATTGTAAGCAAAATGTTACATTTGAGCAGAAATTAAATGCAGCCAATATACCGTAATGTGTACAGATACTTATGATTTTACTAAGTGTTACTACGTTTTTCTTGCCACATAGAGTTTTTTACATCCTCTTCTTTTCTGGAACTTTACTTTTCTGTTGACTATTAACTGTTTCACTACTTTGAGTAATTGTTCAGAAATATTTTGCCTAAAGTTGAAAGGATGCTTAACAGTTAATTCTTGATGGAGTTTCCAAAGTGACGCAAGTCATCCGCAAATTCTGCGAGTTCAGTATTGCGCAAGATGTACTGTTTGGCTAACCTCACAAAAAAATTCTTCTGGTGTTTATTTTCGAGGGGCTGTTTTTTCATTCTTTTCAGAAACAAAGAATTGAATTACTGCACGTGCAATCACTCCTGGATGCACAACAGCAGCTGAAGTAATGCTTATAGCCCAGGCGTTTCGAGGGGAAATCAAGCAAACCTCAAAAAAAAAAATGTAATTTTAAAATTTGGCACACTCCTTCCTTGGGGTCACTGAAATTATCCCAGAAAAGTCCCCACCTCTCGGATCCCGGCGTCGTATTTTTCTGTACGGGCATGTCTACATAGGATATAATTTCTCTCAGAACACATCAAAATATTAAAATTAATTAATATTTCATTTGAAAAAACTGTTATTTGGAATACAGGCACAATTTTTTAGTTTTTGAGGGACCATAGTCAATCAAAACAAGTCAAATTTGATCTTACAAGCGTGTGGATGTTACCATGTCAATTCATAGGAACCGTCTTAACTTTTTAAAAAATATAAACTGTAATTTTGCTGCTAAGCCATGTAAAAACGGCCTAAGTAACATTTTAACACAATTTTTGCGAATAGGGGTCAGAAATGTTTTTGAAGCAATAACAGCCTTGCCAAAATATGTATATCACAACTGTAACTTGGAAAATCTAGTCAAAATGTAGAGTAAATGTTACTAAGGTATTTATCATTCCTTTATTCAATAAAATACAGCACAAAAAAAATCTTTTAAACTCATTTTGAATCAAAAAATGGATGTAAAAAGTGCTACAGCTGTACATGGTCACAATTTGCATAAAACCCATCACATATAGGTATAAATATACCTGAATTAAAGTTTTTTATAATTTGGTAAGCTTTTAAATGATGTTTTTAGGATTACTGTACAATGTTTGATTTTGTACAGTAGCCCAGGGAGGTGATGTAATATGTAGGCAACCATTTTTCTGGAAAATCAGTGAATGTGGCATGTGTTTTATGAATTTACAGACAACTTGAATATTATTTTGGTTCCAAAAATTTAAATAGAATTTTTTTATCTGATATGTGAACTTACAATTCATACAACAAACCAGTATAAAAAAGTGGAAGTCACGTGTTTTCTTGACTTAATTTTTTGTCCTCTGATTATGTTTCAATCAGCATCTAATGGTATCCGAGGAATTGGCACCCAACAGGTGTCTTCCGAACTTGATTATAAAAATGACCTACCTTAGATTCAAATCCATGTTTAAGACTGGGCTCAAACCAGTGACCACTAGTACTTTAGTCTGTGTGTTGAGTCATCAGGGCTAACATTGTTGTCAAACTAACAATAACTGTGCAAACCTGGTAACGACAGTTTATTTTGATTTGCAGGCAACTATAATTGACTTCACTCTGTCACGGATGACGTTTGAGGGTTGTCAGATCTTCAATGACCTGTCGTTGGACCCGGATTTGTTTGTGCCCCTGGAACAGTGCAACGACTACCAGTTCGAGATATACACGCTGATGCGGATTGCAGTTCAGTGAGTTTTCCCTCTTCCAAGGCTGCAGTAGAAAATTGTCTTTTTCGTATATTTAATAAAGTTGTGCTGCTTTGTATATTTGTGTTTCCATGTACACAGAAAGTCCTGCGGATGTCAGATTATTTCCCAAAAAAGTGCTACATTTTGCCTCTTTAAGAACAAGTAATGGGCCCTTGTAATGCTATGGTCCCCCCTCCCTTGCCTTCTCAAAAAATTGATTGGCTTTAACCCCCTATAAGTGTCCTTGGGTGTAAAAACATAACATGTGCATATTTTTAGCCATTTTAATTAATATTTAGAGGTAGCTCAATGCACTCAAATTTTTGCTTTTGATTACACATGATACCATCATTCATGAGTTAATTCAGAATTATTGCTATGTTAATTAGATCAAAAAAATTTTCACACTAATCATTATATAAATTAATAATGCCTGTCAAAGACAAAAGAGCATTGTATCACTTGAAATAATATTCCATTTTCATTGTTAACACTATGAAAATCTATCAATCGCTAAAGTCAAGAGTGCATTGGAAGTTTACTTATTTGACGGAATCAGGGTGGTGTAGTGGTCTAGACTACTCGCCTCCCACCAAGGCGAACCAGGTTTGATTCCTGGCGGGGTCGCCCCTGGATTTTCGCATGTGGGAATCTTGTCGGACGATGTCGCTGGTCGGCGGGTTTTCTTGGGGATCTCCCATTTTGCCCGCTCCTTCATTCCAGCACCACTCCATACAGTACTCACCTCAATCACCCTCATCGGCTCTCAAGACCTTGCTGTTAAGAGCCTCCCAAATCTTTTTACTCACACTCTCTCACTTTACTCATTTGAGATTAAGGTTATCTTCCTGCAGTCAGGATAACGATTCCTACATTCTACAACTTGTAATGGATATTGTTTTTGATCTTCATTCTTCATTATAAGGGCATTGTACTCTTGCATAAGTTCCACACCCCTTTAAGCATTTTCATTAACAAACAGTACGTAAATGTTGAACTGTCGCCCTTGCGTGCTTGTAGTCAGCTCTGAAATGCCATATTTCAGGATCACAATCTAAAAAATCTCTCGGGATATTCAGACGATGAAAGAAATTCATAGTGTTTTTGTAACAGAATCTTCAATCTTCATATCACGAGAATTCTTGGTTCTCAGTTTGTGCACTTCAGAGGTTCGTCGACCCCGACCCTTTCACTAAGGAACTGAAGCATAGCTTCTTTTCATTGTTATAAAAAAAAAAAAGCAAAACCTGCAAGCTCCTCGCCTAAATACCACAGTTGCCTTTCAAATGTCTTGCTGGCAACTTTAGAGATAGCAGCATTTACCGTTTCATATGCCCCAAGCTGCTGCAATAGGAAAAGAAGATGTGAACCGAGCTCTAATATAAGTAACCTGAAGAAAAATACAAGTTCTTAATAGTCAGTTTTCATCTATTTTAGGGAATTTAAATTGACCACGAAACATCCAAATTTTGAAAGAATACAATGCTTTTGCCTTTCATCTAGCAGGATGATGAGCGCCAGTACATATGAAGCGTACTCCTCGCTCAGGAGTGGCTCCCAAGAAGATAATTGCAAGCTCTAGAAATTCTCTGTAATCATCTCTGACTAGAGTCTCTTGAAGCTGGTTAACTGCAAATTGTGTCACAATGTCCTCCCCATCTCCCAAAGCTGCCATAACTGTCGCATTGCTGGTTGCACTTTCGTAAGTTGAGTGATCAATCTAGTTCCAATAGTGTGTAAATAGTTTAAAAATGGCTATATCAGGGCCAGAAGATGTGTGTAGAATAGTCTCGTTGATCACACTTGCAAGCATGAGTTCTAATGTGTGATGACGACATGCTGGGTGGAGGAGGTCCTTCTGTAACCTTTGTTCCAAAAGAATGCAAGCGCCATTTATGTGACCTGTGTTGCTGGCAGTGGTGTCAAAGCACATTGCATTTTCTTGCTGAATAATCTTCCACTCTTCAAGCAAAGTAGTCGCTGCTTGAGCCTGTGCTTCTCCTGCACCCGACTAACTTTGGAACACCACGCACTACACGTCAGTGCACACCATAACACTCGTGGTGTAACGGTGACATCAGAAGCGCTGCTGTCAATTTGAATAGATCGCTGGCAATCAATTGTTGTATCTGTAACACAACTAGCACTATTGCCAGTGTGTACTGATAGTTGAAAATTGTTTGTAGACAGTAGTGAGATTTTTCTGGCCAACCGGTTTGGAAAGGGGGAGGGGTAGATTATTTTACTCCTCTTACCTCTGGGCTTCCCCTCCCCTGACCAGTCCATAACCTCTCCACTTGGTGTGTGCAGGGCATTAAAACTCGGTATCATATTATTTTCTTTGTCAGAGCATTTTACAGTTTGAGGAGGGCTTGCATTCGGTGTTGGATCACAAACAATTATATACAGTATTTTGCAATATATTCTTTGATTAAACGAGTGGAATTGAAGTGTTTTTTAAAAGTATTATTCACAGTACTACTTTCTTAAAGAATTTCCATTTTTATTGTGTTTATTAGTTAAACTTTATTCACAAATAATGTGTACCTCTCATGAAGTTTGAGGTTAGAAGTTGTATTTTATTTATGTACATGTGAAACCCTCGTCTACTGAAATTTTTTGTCAGTCCCTTGAAAAACTGTAGATAGAGAGCTCACTGTACTGTATCTTGCACTAGGTTTGGAAGTATAGTAGTGTTATAGACGTTGTGCTGTATGGTTAAAATCTCCCACAAGAGCACATTGTGTTCAGGGTCAGCCAATTTTTTTTGCATAGTAATGTGGAAAACTATTTAGGGGTCTGACTACCCTAGTAACGTTGGCCGGCCGTGCGAAGGTAGGCTGCTTCGTTGGTGGCCGCGGAGATACTGCAAGTGGTACATGCCAGGTGAGGTTCAATGTGAAGCTTGACAAGCTGGGTGCACACCCTCTCTGACGTGCAGTCTCTTTCTTCATCCAGGTGTATACCTGGTTGACACCTGAACCACTACTTTTCAGTACCCCAGACGGAGCTAGTCCCTGCTTGGCAGTTTTGCCCCATCTCCCAGACCTATGTTGGGGCATAAAAAAGGGGGGGGTAGACCAGATGGGCAGATAGTGGGTGGCCAGTAAGGGGTAGACACAGCCCTATGGAGAGTAAGGTGTTGGGTGTGACGTTAGGTAGTTGGCCTGACTACTGGCCTTTAGTCTAGTGGCTTGGCAAACAGAGCTACGGGTGACCCCTNCCTGCTTGGCAGTTTTGCCCCATCTCCCAGACCTATGTTGGGGCATAAAAAAGGGGGGGGTAGACCAGATGGGCAGATAGTGGGTGGCCAGTAAGGGGTAGACACAGCCCTATGGAGAGTAAGGTGTTGGGTGTGACGTTAGGTAGTTGGCCTGACTACTGGCCTTTAGTCTAGTGGCTTGGCAAACAGAGCTACGGGTGACCCCTCCCGTGGCTCCCTGGCGAGCGAAGCATCGCTGGCGGACCCAGGCACTTACCGGAAGGGCAATATTTCAAGTGGCAACGGCTCTAGTGAGGCCCAGGAAGATAAGCTTCCTAAGCTGCACTTTGAGACAGTTCCCAAAAGTTGAGGTTGAGGTTGAGGATGTGGTTTCGGCTCATGGCTATCCCTGGAAGAGTCGTATTAGGACTGGTGATGAAACAGGAAATAGTGGAAGCAAGGTGTAGAAAATAGAGAGTGCTGGAAGGGACAACTCAACCAAGTCAGATTTATGCCTATTTTATTGATTGCTCAATCAATCGCACATAAACAAGCCTGTACCCTGACTGAGGTCTGAAGGGCCAATCCTAGGTTGCCAAAACTGGTTATTTACGTAGTCTCGGAAGACGCGGCAGTGCGGGGAGTGAGGGCGGCCCCAAGTCAACGGTACTCGTTCTCGAGTGCACTGCGGGTTAGCTACGAGGTAACTGGAAGCGCGGCAAGCTTTGGTGTGCTGGCGGGCAACAAGGTGGCGTGGTGCAGAGTAGAACTCTCGGCAGTGCTGCAACTGGCAGTGATGTCTTGAAGTCAGTTGACTCTCGGGCAGAGTCACGTTCTGCGAAGCTTGATGTGACGTCGGTGGATGCTCGGGCAGAGTGACCGCGTGCTACTGAACTGACGCGAGACAGCCTCGAACTGAGGACTGCGGGTCCTATTTACGCGGCGCACAGGGTCAGTGCGGGGTGTGGTGTGGAGAGAGAGAGAAGAGAGCGGCGGCGGTTTCCCCTCTCGCGGCCAAAGGCTGGAGGAGTAGAGAGCAGATGCGTGATACAAAGCAGGTTGCAGTGCAGCAGGCGGCAACAGCTGTACACTCCACTCTGGTCTTGGAGGCGTGCTGTGGCGTGTACGGCGTAACGGCTCTTCTTAGGAGGGGGCCACGGCTGTGGCAAGGATAGATGAGTGAAAGACATTGCTCGTGGCGCGTCATAATTTTATGATTTTATAAGGCTAGTCAGTTTTGCGTGGAGCACCTTAATTCATTATTGAAAGTGGGAATTCAGTNATTTTATAAGGCTAGTCAGTTTTGCGTGGAGCACCTTAATTCATTATTGAAAGTGGGAATTCAGTGCTTTTAGTTATTTGAGATTTGTTGTTTAGGCCTAATGCAATATTCTGGGTAAATTATGTCATGTTATACCTTATTATTTTCGTTATTAAAATGGTATTTTATGTACAGTCAGTTACAGTTGCTTCACACTTTTTGAATCAAACCTTTGAAAAATCTTTACATGAATGATGTGTTTGATTGATTCCAAAATATGTCATGTGTGTTAACGTAAAAGTACCATATTTTTTGTTTACACTTTTACTTATATTTTTTCTGTAAATTATAATATTTCNCTGTGTGTTAACGTAAAAGTACCATATTTTTTGTTTACACTTTTACTTATATTTTTTCTGTAAATTATAATATTTCATTAATAATTTATATGAATAAAAACAGAAAGTAATTATGTTTATTGGTGATTCCTAGTAAATAATATTCCTTATGCAATATTTTATTACACTGCGTGTGCACGAATGTGGTGCGCTGCCCCTTTGGTGTAATTTTCTGGACTCTGTTAAGCTTTGCTTGCATGGCATGGAGGAATACTCTGGAAGTAGAACTCAAACAGGTATTCAGAAAAGTTGGAAGTAACCATAAATGGGCTATCTATACCATGTTCTATACATTTTGCTTATGTACGCTACATTGTAGTTTGACTGTATTATTAGATGGAACTGCTAGGTAACTAATTATCTCATTTTCTAATTAACGTTTTTGCACGTTAAACAGTATATTTTGTTAAATAAAGTAATGTTTTCATCTGCTAACCTATTCATTGAGCACATTAACGATTCAACATGACGTCATTTTCTTCAGCCAATAATCAGACAAAGAGCTATTGATATACTCGCAAATATAAAGAACTTTCACTCTTGATATTCCTCGTAGTGCATTAGAAAATGGAACTGAGTTTGTCTTACGCAAGATAATGTATAAACAATAAATACTTCACATGTCAAAGCTTATCTCTTTATTAACTAAAGGATGTTCATGGTAAAGTGAGCACTTGTGAAAGCCCTGCTTATTTTCTACTTTCAGTCCGTTGCGTATCCTTCCGCAGTATATCAATGTACAGTCAGTTCACGACTAGAAGAAACTTTTGAAAATCAACCTTTGAAAAAACACCCTAGCCGTTAGCGACATGCATATAACATTACAAACAGCGGCGAGCGCGGATACAGTTATGCCGTTAGGTTGCCAACACAAAGAGAGGAAATAGTTCCAAAGTTTTAACGTAATTGTTAATTTATCGCTTATAAATGGGTGTCGAAAAGAATTTTATCTTATTATGCTAATTATTAATGACGTGATGCTAACGTATTTAGATTTCAACGTTTCTTGCATAGTCACATTATTACGCTCAAGGTTAAAGTAACGCGGCCATTTGTTTACTAACCTTCGTAGTCCTTGTGTTGACACACGTGCCAGAGAATTTGTGCGATTATCTCGTTTAACCTATAATAATTCATTTATTTGTCTTGTTTTACTAATATCCGCTCTTTATTATTTGGTTTTTAATAACGTATGATTTTAATTTGTGCTCACTTTCAGTTCTAATTTCTTTTGTTTTTATGTGTTTCGTGCACGTGTCTTTCCTTTGCCACTCTATTCTAACGTTGCAGTATTTGCACATAAGAATTGTTTTCACATTGTCGAAGACGTAGAATCCTTCACTCGCAAACTCTGCCGTCCTGTCGAAAACCGTCACAACCATTTTTAAATAATGTTTTACAATTGCGCAAAACATCCGACTCAACCACCACGCCATTTTAACGCCTGTAGCAATTTCGATCAATACTGATGATCTTGCCTTCGATGTACGGGAATTTATCGAAAGTCACTAACAATCGATTGTAAATAGACAACAACTATCGATTCATCAAAATACTCGCATTTTGGGTTTATAGAATGAAATGTTTTTTCGCTGGCATCGCACATTCTTTTGTGTGAAATTCTCAAGATTAAAAACTTTACACTTCTGGAATACCTATTAATAATATATACATGACTTTTATAATGGGTACATGCATGTACGAACACATGTACACACACACAGTGGAATGTAAACATTGCATGTAAACATTGCCATGTAACTGCCACATGGCAGTCACATGGCAATGTTTGTTTACCTTTGGCGGAAGGATACGAAATGGGCTTGAAAGTAAATCTTTAGCAGGGCTTCAAGAAAGTCTCTTCCAGTCGTGAACCGACTATATACATTGCCATTTTGTTTAATCAACTGTTCAGAAGTCTGCTGTATTTATTTACTCAACAACGCAATAAGTGAATATCTATTGTAGTGTACACTGTAAATAACACGTGCTAATTTCAGTAAATAATATCTCTTTGTGAATACTGATGATGTGGTTCTTACTATTTGGAAATAACTAGTCTAATCTTAGGAAAAATGTTTTGTTATCCTGTCTTGAGAGTCTCAGACGAGTCAAACACTTGTGTTATTTCCCCTCATTATATCAGCCCCATGCTAGTTGACATTCCTCGTTAAATATGTGCAAGGTTCAAATTTTCATCCGTCGTTATGTATCGTAGAAATGAAAACCTCCGAGATAATACTGAATATTTAGTCCAACACATTCAGCAAAAAACCTGTATTAAATTGCCTTTAAATTACACGAGAATTATGTTTAATAACATGTATTGGCAGAACTATGAAAAACTATGTGCTTAAATCGTTTTAAATTGCATGTTATTTTAAGTAGATTATTACAAAATAATATTCTCCCGCCGCATACATTTACAACCGTGACACTATCTGCAGACTGTCAAAATTCCTATTGATAACGGTGTGGGGTGTAACGTTCAAAAAACTCCAGAGTTAATAATTGTATACATTCACTATGTGCATGCAAATTACCAATTTTGCTATAATACGAATACCAAGAATAGTTTTCATAAAACCTCTGTGGCTGCACGAAACTAATCCAAATTTTTAGGTTAATTTTGCAGCTCAATTCTATGGTGATATTTATCACTAAATGCAAGTTTCATAAAAATAAGTCTTGTGAATTTTGTTTTAACAGTGTCTTAACGACACAAAAGTTTGTCCTAACCTTTCAAATGAGAAAATCACTTTTAGCTTATAAAATTAGAATGACTACAGCAATGTTGAAGGTAATTTCACCATTTCACCAGAATACTAAAAAAACAAAGCCTAACCAATGACAACTTATTTCACAAAATTGCATTCACGCATTTAATGGAGAATACAATTTTCATTAAAGAAATTGAGGTTATTCATGGCAGTTCGGAATGCCCACTGTTTATGTCGGCCTGGGCACATTGAAAGGTTCAACAAAATGTTGAACTGAGTCAATGTATTAAAAGTACAGGAGGAATGTTCCACGTGTAATATGAAGCCATTTTGTGGCATTATTTGCAAAAAAACTAAAGCTGGACTCACGACCATCTGTCGCATCCGTCAGTCACCCATCTGTCCAGCGGTTACGTGATCTTCAGTCAATCGTGAGGCAACTTTTTTTTCTATCCGTCAATCCTTCAGAGGACATTTTGTAGACATGAATATGCATGTTGAAATAAAATACAAGGCAGTGTATATGTGTTTATTTATCTTTTGTGGTAAATTCAGGAATTTAAAATGTAAACAATAATTCAGTATATATTCTTATCAAGCAAAAAAATTATTTTCCAAAATAAATTTTCTCTCTAGAATGTATTTCCAACTAAAATATACATCTAACTAAAGAAAGATCACGATGTTATGTTGTCACACTGAAATTTTGCCTTATAGAAGGATAGGCGGACAATGGATGACTGACTGGCGGGCGATGGATAGTTGGGAGTTCAGCTTAATGAAATGCGTACCGAGGTATCGACTTGTATTCTCGGATGGTCACGTAAATATAACACACATCCATTGAAGCTCCAGAGTTGCTAAACAATATTGCAAATATAGTTTAATGCACCCAACCTAGTTTTCTTCAAGTTTTTATATTATTATAACCAGCTTTAATTACATATACACACGCTGGCCAGTTCGGCATATCATGTGAAATGTTATAGACTTTCTGCAACCAGAAACATCATCAAAATTTAAAAAACAATTATAAAATGTACCGCTTTATTTACAACATATCAATGGTCCTAAATGTTTTATTTACTATGTAAATAAAGATTTTATATTTGAGGTTATGAAATGCCACACAAATGACATTGTTCAATGCACATAACAATGAATNATGTAAATAAAGATTTTATATTTGAGGTTATGAAATGCCACACAAATGACATTGTTCAATGCACATAACAATGAATGGAACATACAGAAACACAAATTCACTAAATTCAGAGCATTTGAACACTGGAATGGAAACGTGTAGAAAAAAATAACAAACAAAACAGTGAACTCAATAACTTGAAATGTTTAGGGATGTGTCGAATAACCAAAAATGTCGGTTCCGGTGCCGATTCTACAATTTAAATATCGGTTCCAGTATGCGGTTCTATGTATTTTGATACTTGCCTTTTGCTTGCAACTTTATTAAACCAATGCAGGTAAAATTCATTAAATGTTTTATTTAACTGTTATATGGAAGAATTGAACAATAACAAAGTGTGAAGATAAGTTTTAATGTATACAGATAGACTTGTATTAAATTTATTTAAGGTTAGTAAATATTTAAAAAATTATTCTTTTTTTACTTTAATATGTGGTGATTGTGATATGTTTGGAAAATACTTTAATTAAATAACTCATGGCCCTCAAACCAAAACATTGNACAGCTGGGTGGGCATCCAGATTTCTTATCTTTTTTTGCTTCTTTTATGGTGTCTGGGTGGCCCCTTTATTTTGCATCTTTTACACAGTGACTCCTGGGGTTTTTTTTGCCGTGCTGGAATGTGACACCTCGAAAAAAAAAACGTCTCTTCTTCCTCTCTCATGGCCCACCATTGTTTTTCCATGTATAGCGCCCTCCCCAGAATTTTTTCCTTTATGTTGGGAAGAAAGGGCGCGCTATACATGAGTAAATACCGTAGCTATTTTTGTAACAACAGAGTTTTGCCATTGCTGTGTAGAACCAAGAACCGAGTAATTGTGGTTAACCTAAAACCGGTTTCGAGTCAAACCTCAAGAACCGGTATAAATTGGAACCGAAGAACCGAACCGACCCATCCCTAGTTATAATGTCAGCCATGTGATATATATTTGTTAGAAATACAAATGTGTTATCATTCTGCCATTTTTATTCTTATGTGCATTAAATAAAAATAAAGTGATGAATTTCAGGTGCTGTTTATGTTTAATATTGCGTCTAGTAAGGCGTTATGATCTAAAACTACTACTCCTAATTTGCTGCCAACTTTACTGTGGGTTTTGCTGTCATTACTTTTGCTAAAATGTATGCAGTTATGGGGCAGCAATTTTTTTCAAAGATTGGATGTTAGAGTGTTCATTTTATCGTGAACTACCAATATTCACTTTAAAGGCACAGCTTGTATGTATATCTTTAATTTCACCATACATAATTGTAAGGATGTCATGTGTTGATATTCATCATATTGCCTGCCTGAAAACATAGGAAGGATTGTGGCAGCACGCATAAAACTATTGCATTACTTGTGGAGTGAGGCCTGGTAATGATAGTGCACTTAAAATACAGTTTTAAGCACTTGACTCTAACATCAATATTGATACTTACAGTTTCCGCAACACTCGAGGTCTCAAAATGAGTCTTAAGGTCGACTGTTGCTCATCCACAACTTGCCTTATTGCACAAGGTGCTCAACTTGCGTGCTGTCTTTCCATCTGCAACTCACCTGAAAATTACTGCAAGCAGTGACCCTATATTTGTATGGTACACTAATAAGGATAAAAGTATGGTACATGTCTAAACACAGCACTGAAGTTTCTGTACAGAAAATTTAGCAGCAAGTACAACAGATTCTGGAAACTACATTTTTAGCCATTTTCACATCCAAAAAGAATGATATGCGAAGTTGAAATGAGAATTTTGAAATTCTCTTTAGGCATGAAAATTCTCTTAAATGCTTTTTGTGAGTACGCACTACTACAATATAGCCAACACTTTTTGGAATCATACGTGTTATACCAAACCTTTGCAACGCATTTCATGCACCAGCCATGCAGAGCCCTTAGAGATAGACTGACTGCGCAACTCGGAATAAATGCCAATGTCCTTTATGACTTTGGAGGTTATTACCGCAATGTGATAATGGGTGGTGAGCTGTGACGAGAGCAACAGCGCATGCCCCGTCTTGTTGGCTGCACTTCCTTCGCTCATTTACGACATCCCTAGAGTAGCACGTGTGTGTGCACACGTGTATCAAAGTATCAACATAAAAACTAGGCAATTTTTAATGTTTCACTCCTAGCCAATAATTTTACGATTGTAATAGTCCTTTACATTATGTTATCTGAAACACTGATTTTTTTTTGTGTGTGCCTGTTTTAGGGATGACTGGAAAAGGTTCAAACCGAAAACAAATATCCACTGGCTACACTACCTGGTGGATAAACTGATAAAGATGGCTCGTTACTTGCAGACGAAGACCAAAGTTCACTTGGCAGCGAAGATGAAGCTGCAGTACCTGTTTGACTGTTGCTTGCTGTACGGCGGTGCATCCGAATTCATTGACACTTGCCTGTATTTGTAGTAGATGTGGACAACCGTAGAGTTAGATTCCCATTTTAGAAACAAAACATCTATTACAAAAGTATCATATTGATTAATATATAATTCATTGTTTTCTCCTGTCACATTACACTTATAACACCTGCATTTGTACTTTTCTAGCATAATTTGCAGGCAGTAAGTGGAAGAAGCCACTAAAGCATGTGTGTGTGTTGTACATTGATTTTATGTGTGCGTATGTGATCAATGTGAACAAACTATTGTTTACTTCCCGAAAATGACCCAATGCAGGAAATGTGCTATGTACAGTTGAAACAAGTACTTTTTAAAGGTGACACCACATGGGCTATGGATGTAGGAATGTCCAGCAAGGAACGAAGACAAACGTGGCTGCTTGAAATCACAGTTTAATTGATTTATTCTGGTCTATCCTCTATACAGTCATTTGTATGGGTACGTATCATGTAAGTACAAGCTGTTTAACGTCCTTCAAAGTAGTCTCCGAGGTTGTCCACGGTTCATTGCCAGTAATGAGGCAGACAGGAAATACCATCGGCTATATGAGATCCCTCAATGTGCGCTACCTCTCGTCGAAATGCTGTGACGATGTCTTGCGTGTTGGCAAAGCGTTTACCATAGTGATGGCCCGATACCGATGAAGGTTCCGATATTTAGGATTTTACCAATCCGATACCTATAAACCGATATTTTCATTTGTCATACTGTAAGCAGACATTTGTCACTTAAGTGGATGAGAGAAAACTGCTTCCTCGAAAAGTTTTGTTTGCAATAAGCTAAAAAAACTTGCTTTTAAGTGAGATTTACTTTATACCCGGTACATCAAAGCATAAAAAAAAAATGGTTTTAACATTGTACAAAATTATAGTTCACTATAACATATTACAACACTAAGTTAAGGTTGCCAATAGGTTGCTAGTCTACAAGAAATATGTAAAATGACAGGAATTCAAGTACTGACTGAGGAGTACTTGTAGACGTACACTACTCCACAAGCACTTGACTTCCTGTCCTTTAGAAAACTAGAAATCATTATGAAAACTGAGCTAACAATTTGTCATGATACTATGTAGACTACATACATGCAAGTCATTAAACTTCGAAAATTTCACAGTTAACATACCACTCTCTCTTCTTACTGATTGTTCATTCAATGGCTGAGGTGTTGTGCTACTTTTGTTCCTTCTTTGGCGACATCTGTTCCAAGCTGCTCATGTATCCACGCCGCAGCCTCTTGTGCTGATCCGGAATTCTTGAAAACCCTGGAGCAAAGTGTATTTATAATATACTGTGAACCTATTCTATAATGTCACTGTTAAGTAATTTGCAGTTTTCAGTGAAACTATAGCTATAGAATTAAACAAAACACACACAATAGGTAACTTTGCTACAGTCATATTCCATAAGCTTACCTGTTCTTATAACGGGGATCCAATATAGTTGCTGCAGCATACTCCTCAATATTAGCTTCCATATCCAAAAATCTTCTTTCAAGTGCAAAATGCATGTCACAAGTAGTGGTTTTACGAGTAGTATCTTTCCTTGACTTCTGCTTTTGCAGACCACATCGCAAACTGTTAATGATAGGTATCACTTCCGACACAATGCAGTTTTTCTTGCTGAGAGCCAGCGTTGCATCTTTAAATAGCCATAACAGTTCCACAATATTTTCAGCGAGTGTCCAGTCCGCAGGACTTAAGCTACACAAACCTGAAATCTTGCGAGTGATGTTTTGGACAGCTTCTTGCTGCCAACCAATCTCTCCAGCATGTTATAGCATGAATCCCATCTTGTTACCTCTTCTTTTATTAGAGCATGTTGTGGTAATCCATACTTTACTTGAGTTTCTCTCAATAACTTGGTGGAGGCCACCGACATGTGAAAATGAGACACAATACGTTTAACATTTGCCACAAGTTTAGAAACACTCGGCTGATTCAGACAACCCTCTTTCGCCACCAACTGAAGCCTGTGTTGAACACAAGGAATGTGAGACACATTAGGTAGCTGAGTGATTGCATTCTTCATATTTGCAGCACTGTCAGAGATGATAACTTTAACTTCCCCACCTATTTCCCACTCAGCAAACACCATAGAAATGTTTTCAGCAACTAGTTCCCCTGTGTGGTTTGCTCCACAAAAAGGCATTACTTCCAACGATAGGGAATAAAAGGTCCAATTGCTGTCTATGAAATGCGTTGTTATACTGATGAAATCACCTCCAACTTCAGATGTCCACAAATCTGTGGTAACTGCTAATTCATCAGCAGTTTGTAAAAAGTCCTTCAGTTTAATTTTGACATTTTCTGCAAGTCCAGGAAGTTGTTTACCCATTATGTCTTTCCTTGTAGGCACCCAATATTTTGGTTGAAGAATTTTAACGAAAGATTTAAAACCTTTATCCTCCACTATCGAAGCAGGCTGCATGTCAGTTGTTACGAGCCTGGGTGTCCCATAACACTCTTAGGAAAGGTTAAGATTAAGGAAAACAGGATAAGCTCAGATAATTAAAAAGGATTGTTTGAAATGATTAAATATAGACTTTACTTGCTCTAAAGTGGAAGATTATACAATGTTATTCAATTAAAGTTAAGTCCAACAGAAGTGAAAGGGAAGGACTTGAGGAAGGTTGTGAGTAAGAAGGAGGATCACATATAAAGGAAGGAAACTTACCCCAGCCTCGCACCCGGACCCTCTGGCGGAAACGGCCCAAGGAACAGCAGCGGTCTGNATGTCTTTCCTTGTAGGCACCCAATATTTTGGTTGAAGAATTTTAACGAAAGATTTAAAACCTTTATCCTCCACTATCGAAGCAGGCTGCATGTCAGTGCATATCATCTTGGCTAATGCTCTGTCTGTTTCTATAGATCTAGGATCTGATATGTTCCAACTTGCAAACGTATCAGCTGTGGTGTGGTACGTACGTCAGCCCAACTCCCGCACGCTATAAATTATGACATCGTTGTATTTGTCAAAATTAGAAAGACAAAGAAACATGAATTTTTCAAGACAGAAAATCCACACTGTATTTGTGTTATGTTATGGTCNTCAAAATTAGAAAGACAAAGAAACATGAATTTTTCAAGACAGAAAATCCACACTGTATTTGTGTTATGTTATGGTCGTCACTCTCCTATTAAACAGCCTTCCACTGGTGTGTGTCAGACAGGACATCTTGTTCCCCTAACAAAAGAGAGAGAGAGACAAAGGAAAGTGTGAGGATGTAAAAACATTCACTCCCTCCCCTTGCTGACTGACTGACCCTCGTCAATGTCAAACTGGTAGATTATCTCAGCATGGTGGAACTTGGGATAAAAACTACAAACTTTGTTTGAAAAACAGTGTAAGTTGAGCATCTTTTCCATTGCAGTTTATGGTGTTTACGAATAAAGAAAATACCATACTAATGTAAACAAAACATGTGAATTTGTAATGAAATACTTTAAGTTTTGAATTGAGATTATGTGAAATTGTTTGGTAATAAGAAATAAATTACTGAATCATAAACAGTTTGCATTATTCGCAGAAAGATGAAAACATTATTTCCGGTAATTTTTGTTATTGTTCTTAGGGAGAAACATTCGGAACCCAAAAAATCCTGCAGTATAGACAGGAAAACCCTTTAAACGGGAACATTATAAGCAGGTTTTACTGTATTGTTTTTGCCAGCAAAATTGCAGTGGCCATCTCAAATTCTTACCACACGTGTGTGGGTTTTTTGTTTGTTGGTTGGTTGTTAATTTCTCATCAACATTTCAAATTAATGTTCTTGTTAGTCGCACTGCCGCACCCTGATGTTAAGAGTTGAGAAAATTAAGCGTGCAGCAGAGGAGACAAAATACTTTAGGTTGAGGTTAGAATGGCCATTACCGATGTGCCGATATTTTAGTGCCGATATCCGATAATGGTAAATGTACTAATATCGGCTATCGGGCCATCACTAGTTTACCACGCAATGGCCTCTTCACTTTGGGAGTAAGATGGTAGTCACACTGACTAAGACCGAGTGAATAGGGAGGGTGTGGCAACACCTCCCATCCCCAATGCCATAAACACAGTGCACGCTATGGTCTATTTCATGTAAGTGGGGTACATTTTGACAGTTCTAGAAAAGTAGCGCGGCCACAATGTATCCTTCCACCACGGCTGTTTTGTCAGTGAGGAAAAAGACGTTTGTAAGCAAATGTTGAGTCCAATGCACACTTTCATTTTCCTCTTTTCTCGCATTTCCTGCCATGGCAGGCATTGAAACTGACGCTAGCTAACTTCATTACAGTAATCAATGTAAGATGTTACTATAGCTGGGTTGGCATTCCATCCTGTTTTATTTTTGTAATTGCCAAGTTAAGTTTGTTGGGGTCCTCTTTATTTTATTTTGAGGGGAAAAAAGGAAACAGTGAGGGGGTGGGGGATTTAGTTTAACATCTTTCGTGAGACGGCATTGTTTTGATGGAGCAGTGGAAAATTTTGCTTGTATGGAAATAACATGTAAATTATTGTAACTTCGAAAATGTTAACTTCACTGAAAGAACAAAACTTGATACATACGTCGCTATTCGTATTCGTACAGATGCAGCAATACACACAGCCCACTCTCTCATTGATTATACTGTATTCAAAATTCAGCTATATTTGGTGCATTATTATTTTCTTTTTCTGAGGGTTTGAAAGTTTGAAGATAGCTTGCATTCCGTGTCGGATTACAGTCAATTATAAAATATGGTATTTCCTGATGTTATATTCCTTACTTAAATAGGTGGTTGAAGTGAAATGTTTAACTAATACAGCAATACGCATTTTTATTGTGGTTTTTTGGTAAAACTTTATTCACAGACAGTTACAGCTCTCATAATCAGCAAGAAGTTTAATAAGCCTTGAAACATGCCAGTCTGTTGATGTGAAGGGGTTCCAGGGATGCTGATGTGGGTCCGCACCATAACTCAATTAGCATGAGTTAGTGAGGGTCGACGGCTCGTGGGTCCCTGGAGTGCTTGCAGATACTTACANGCACCATAACTCAATTAGCATGAGTTAGTGAGGGTCGACGGCTCGTGGGTCCCTGGAGTGCTTGCAGATACTTACACTTACCAATAATTGCACATGCCTAGTGGTTCTACTTACTACACTGGCGAGGTTGTAGGCCACCTCGCACGCCTTACTTACACTTTGCTGCATTAGGGTGCAGCGCCCGAAATACCCTGAGGGGTAAAGTATATAAAATGCTCAAGGTGATTTCAGACATTTACTTACTACTTTTAAACATATGCACTTACGCTAATATGTTACAAGTTGATGTGGACCCTGCACTCTGTTGTGTCTGTGACAAACGCAGCAGAAGCAGCCTAAACTAAACCTTGTAAATTATTGGAAAGACGCGTAGCGCGTTAAACCCTGGTTAACATGCTGGGAGGCAGACGGTCATCCCCTAGGCCTAAATACGCTAATGTTCCATTTGATTGTTACTATTGATGATGAAGGTAGTTACAGCAAAAGTTAAGGGTGCCGAGGGTGTCCACGCGGAGCGAAACTCCCGTACTGCCAGTTAGGCCAAGTGCTGAAGTCAGACTAAAATCATTGTATCTGCTTTCGCTGAGGGTGGCCGAAGCCAGTGACCAAAAATTATGTGAAAATCGACGTGTACTCTCTTTAGGCTATTGAATATGCCTCACAATACAATTCCCTGTTTAATAACATGTTGGTGACATCCCCGTTATTAATTAAGTGATAATTGTGTTTGTGACTGTGACGTCAATGGGGATTTTCACTGCACTAGAAACATAAAATAAAAACAATGATGCCTTGGTAAGCAGTCTGCTGTGAAAAGAGAACACAGTTACCCTTTTAACTATTGACCACAATTACAATTATTGGAATAACTGTAAACTGAGAATGTATTTCAGTTTCTGGTATATTTCTTAAGTGAAATACATTTTCCGTTTTTTTTTTTGCCAATGGGCAAGTAAGTGTTCCAGCTTGGGTGGGCTGGATGAATCCATCCCCGAAAGGGATGTGGGTAGCCATTCTCATTTGAGGTTTTTATAAAACAATGACTAATTAATTTGACAAACACATTTTGAACACTGTGTACTTCTTCGGGATTTTGTTCCCCACTATTTAGCTGCACTTGTGGTCACATAGCACTGTTATTCCAGCCAGCTGGCCGGTCGACATCCCCTCCAATTGCCGGAGTGCCCGACATCTGTGACTTTCAGGCGATGAGGGGGCACCATGTTGGACCGCTTGTTATTTTCCCCCAAGAGTTACCTCTTTAGGTAAATAAAGCCAGTTGGCCACTTGAGTCGTGTAATGTGTGTTGACGAGGCGGGTGTGTTCCTTTCCCGCGAACCTTTGCTGATGTACCCTCGGCCGAGTGTTTACTTCGGCCCGGTGTTGGCTAGGTGGTGTAAGTGACTGCAGAGGTACAAGTGGTCACACTGTATAACGTGGATGCCTGGTTCACGTCACTGTAATTCTTGATGTATGCAAATTTTTTCACAGAGCCCTGAAAAACGCTAGATCGAGAGTCCACTGCTGTTTCATGACGACATGACGATTGTTTTCATTTCTCGCTATGTAATAGCAACGCCCGCCATTTGCTTGTACATAGTGGAACAGTGTTATAATGATAGTCGACAATAGCAAAATAAATTGTTGCTATAGTGAGTTATCGTTATAACAAAATATACTGTGAGCCGTAATTTTTTTAATTGTATTTGCCCTTGTAGATCCTGTGTTTAAAAAATGCTGTAAACTATGCATATGTAGTGACAAGTTAGTACAAAGAAATCTACGTCTGACAGCGGCATTATGTAACGACCAGCAGACGCGCGCGACGTTGCTTCCTCATCCATTCTTCTTCCCCTCCCCCAAATTTGCGGGAGGCGGGAGGTAGTTAGTTGCCTACCAATCAGCGTGCTATTTCACTCATTGTCTCTCTTTCACACACACAAAGCCTGGAGATCACTGAAAACTTCCCTCTCTGCTTCCCTCTTCACCCTCTCAAATGACATCTGCCCCCTCCCCCCCTGGATATACTCTTTTTTTTTTTCCTCCCATCTCTCGGCCCTTGTCCTCTTCTCTTTTACATTCTGGTTGCCTATCGATAAATTCCTCCAGGCCTTCTTTGTTTTCGTGTATAGCAGAGGATAGCCAACCTCTCAGGTAGAGAAGGGAAGAGGCGACAACATATTTTTTTTTTAGGGTTTACATTCTACCACTGCAAAAAAAAGAGACTGCCCACCCTTTTCACGACTACCTCCCTTTTCTTGGTCTCNTAGGGTTTACATTCTACCACTGCAAAAAAAAGAGACTGCCCACCCTTTTCACGACTACCTCCCTTTTCTTGGTCTCGACTAGTTCTACTCCCATTCATACCTCTCCCCTCATCTATTGTACCCTCTACCATATCCTTCAAAACAACACCCTTCTCAAGCTCCACCTGTGCAGCCACAGACTAACAAAGGCTGACACGGGCATGGCAAGTGGGTGAATGTCACCTGCAATACGACGACGTGTTTAAACATTTAAAAAATACGAGTTTACAAATGTTTGTATCGCTATAATGAAAAGCTTCATTAATAGATTTGCGTTATAAACGAAATTAAGTGCCTTTCAAATGATAGGGAAAAGGACTGTGCATTTAAAAACTATTGCAATAGCGGACGTGACGCTATAGGTCATACTCGCAATAACGCGGTTCCACTGACTAAGATATTTATGCATTGTAATTGTACTAGTAAATAATGTTAATTCTCAGGTAATTTTAAGATTGTTAAAGGCTCATNTAGGGTTGACATTCTACCACTGCAAAAAAAAGAGACTGCCCACCCTTTTCACGACTACCTCCCTTTTCTTGGTCTCAACTAGTTCTACTCCCATTCCTACCTCTCCCCTCATCTATTGTACCCTCTACCATATCCTTCAAAACAACACCCTTCTCAAGCTCTCAAGCTCCACCTGTGCAGCCACAGACTAACAAAGGCTGACACGGGCATGGCAAGTGGGTGAATGTCACCTGCGATACGACGACGTGTTTAAACATTTAAAAAATACGAGTTTACAAATGTTTGTATCGCTGTAATGAAAAGCTTCATTAATAGATTTGCGTTATAAACGAAATTAAGTGCCTTTCAAATGATAGGGAAAAGGACTGTGCATTTAAAAACTATTGCAATAGCGGACGTGACGCTATAGGTCATACTCGCAATAACGCGGTTCCACTGACTAAAATATTTATTTGTGAGATATTTATGCATTGTAATTGTACTAGTAAATAATGTTAATTCTCAGGTAATTTTAAGATTGTTAAAGGCTCATNAAGATATTTATGCATTGTAATTGTACTAGTAAATAATGTTAATTCTCAGGTAATTTTAAGATTGTTAAAGGCTCATTGTCTTCTGTATATGAAGGAGTGAATACACCGTAATTTATAAAAGCTTATCTTCCTTTAACAGGTTAGCATATCAGCTATTCGCAGTTTTTAAATGTGAGCATGTGAAATGTCTTGGGGGGTGGGGGGGGGAGGAGGATTACAATGGGAGAACGAATCATGTTTAACTGTTCTGCTATTCTCTTGACAACTTAAACCAATGACATTTTCTGATGACCTCGGAAGGGTTGATCATAGATAAAAGCATAAATAAATGTTCAAGCAGAAAAAGAATTTTGAACATCAATTAATATCCACACATGAACATTATTTACTGAAATTAGCATTACATGTTTATTTTGATACGTATGCAGAAAAATAATTGCAACCAACAGAAAGTATAAACTTAGCAGGCTTGTTCGAAAGTTCTCCCTTTACTGTGAACAGCCATTAAAAACCTGTTATGTAATGTTCAATAAGACATGTAAGGACAGACCGTGTCTTGTCTGGGAGAGAAAAATGTAACTTTGCGGCATCTGGTGATCGTCATTGCTTTGTGTAAATTTCAGAACATGCATCTTTCCCATAAATTGGTTTTATTTTTCCCTCTTACTCCAGTTTCGTAGCATCAAATTTAAAATAAAAAATAAAGCCATCGAGTTTCTGGTGGATTTTTCCCCCTCCCTTTCCCTTGTTTCATTTCTTCCCTCCCGCTACCCTCCTCAATGACCTCTAGCTGTGCCACGCCCTCAGCTGTTAAGTAGCCAATCACGAATTGCTTACAGCTGGCTACAATATTGTGACTGGCACACACACTCTTTGCAAAATTAGTTCAAACTAAAGTCATTCACAGATAGTTTAGTAAAAAAAAAATATTTGAAAATGAGTTAACATTGAGAGCCAGGTGTGCGTGGTACAAGGCTCCCTATAATCGTTGAACATTTCTAAGTACGGACCCCTGAAAATTGCGTAGGACGAAATACACAAAATACCGCAAAATTACACCTATTTTTTATTTTGCNTAAGTACGGACCCCTGAAAATTGTGTAGGACGAAATACACAAAATACCGCAAAATTACACCTATTTTTTATTTTGCGACAAAATTTTTAAAATACAGCATAAAAACAAAATTTGCAAAATTTATCACAAAATTGTATATTTAAGTGGCGAAAATAAATTCTTTTATCTGCCCGCATTTCTAATGCTACTGAAATTCAGGCGGGTTGACTAAAATTGTGCAAAGAAATACATTAACGAGATTTTGCTACAAACTTTTTACCAACTGAATGCAGTTTTTATTTAATTAGTTACATTGTGAATAATGCAATAACTTGAATCTTCTGTCTCAATGCGTGCTATATACACAAACAAAAATACAGATGTTAAATAACAAAACTACTAATTATAAAACTGGACGTGTAAATAAAATAAACATTACCACGAATGCATCCCTGCCATAACCTTAAAAACTTTATTTTCACATCAAATCTACGTTGCAACACTATCTATGTCGGTAGTCAATGAATATTATCTTACTAAATTGTGTTTCTCCTGTTGTCCGTCACNCAACAAAATTTTTAAAATACAGCATAAAAACAAAATTTATCACAAAATTGTATATTTAAGTGGCGAAAATAAATTCTTTTATCTGCCCGCATTTCTAATGCTACTGAAATTCAGGCAGGTTGACTAAAATTGTGCAAAGAAATACATTAACGAGATTTTGCTAAAAACTTTTTACCAACTGAATGCAGTTTTTATTTAATTAGTTACATTGTGAATAATGCAATAACTTGAATCTTCTGTCTCAATGCATGCTATACACAAACAAAAATACAAATGTTAAATAACGAAACTACTAATTATAAAACTGGACGTGTAAATAAAATAAACATTACCACGAATGCATCCCTGCCATAACATTAAAAACTTTATTTTCACATCAAATATACGTTGCAACACTATCTATGTCGGTAGTCAATGAATATTATCTTACTAAATTGTGTTTCTCCTGTTGTCCGTCACGCGCTGTTGCTGCTAATCGCCGTGGAATGTTTACACAAAATGTAGATAAAGTGGCAAAAATCCAACAAAATTTATAAAAGGTAACATACCCTACTTCTGCATGCATGTCACCACTAATAACGGCCTCCTTCCAAATTCCTAACCTAATGTTCAACAATTTGCTGCCAACGTGATGTCATTGCATAAAGAACTCGTGCTCCTGGCCTCGTTGCAGTCAGTGTAGAAGATTGGCCGGAAGTAGAATGACGCAGGCTCCACGCAGATGCGACTTCTTGTAGGGGTAGGAACTTCTTGTTTGCTGATACTGCGCATTGAATAAGTACCGGAATGTGGCCAGTTGAGTATGCATGTTGCGGAGCATAGCCATGGGCGCCATTCCGGCTGTGGTACGGTAGCAGACTCCATGTGTGAAGGTTAGCATTAAGGAAATAGAAGAATTGCTGTATTATACCAAGAAAATTCGTATGGAGATAATGACAACAATCATAATTTTTTTTCATTATGTATTAAATGTTTGATAATATCTTTCAAAACATTATAAATACAAACTGATCTTTTTTGATAGTTTAAGTTTTACGTAAGAATGGTTACAATCCCGAACTGATCATCAGATCCTTTTCTTTTAATTCTTAGTGCCTTATGGAAGCTTCACGAAGTATCTCGCAAGAGTATATATTTTATTTTCAGCATTACATGTAGGCCTACGGCTTGTTAATTTTGAGACAATTTTTACTGTCTTCAGCAAACACACCCTCTGCCTTTATTGTACAGTACTCGCCCACAAAGTTACTAGAGAAGGATCAAATCTTTTTTCATGTAGTCTTAATGGTTCATTCGCTTATTTAGTTGTATTTTTATTCAACGACAAAATAAATAATATATATATATTTTTATTTCACACTAAAATACTTTCGAACCAGGCGGCTGCTATTTTTCAATCAGCGAGAAAAAATTACAACTACAGATTATTTAGGGTTGTTTACTTCCTGTTTACAAAAACAAAAGTAGTTTCGTACGTACAATATTCAAGACACGTTTTAAATGCTTCGATATAACGATTTCAAAAATGTCTTCAGGCTTATTAAAAAACTTTTAAAGACTGAAAATGTTACATCTGATTCAGTACCTTATTTGGTGTTGTCAAATGGCTATGTTGGAAATGTTGGTTGGAAATATACATGATATACGTACATAAAGATGCAAATATATGTTCACGTAGGTAAATACTGGTATCATGCACGCCTGACACACACAACAGTACACATAAGAATACACATATTACATAAGACTAACTCTTCAAGAAGAGTGAGGTATGCAAGGAAAATTAACATGCTATAAAAATACAGCTTCTTCCCGCGCGTTACATAGCTGAAGATCAGCGTTCTCGAGCACGAATTACTTACCAAAGTCTTTCCAAATTCCATTTAAAACTTTTGAAAAATGAGGAAACAAGAAAAAATTGTAGTTTTCGCTAGGCAGTGGAAACGTAAATTAGCTGATTTGTGAGTCACCTGATTTAAGTAAATTTTTACATTTTCTGTCTACAACAGTTTTATAAGGCTATTTGTTCTTTAAACCATTTACGTAAATAACCGCCTGCTTTTCATATAACGTAAAAGTAACTTACTGAACAAATATGTTAACATACCTGAAAGTAGCTACCTGTTACTTGTTTATTCTTAATACAAATTTTATTTTCAAGTCTGACGTATTTTTTGAGGTATAACAGCTCCATTTGCACTCCACCAAATATGTACATTGTAAATTGTAAACAATTACATTAGTTACTCATTACTATGCCCGGGGCAAAGAAATTAATTTTTTTTAATTAGAGGTAAACCAAAATTACGAGGAATACTATTTATTTATGAGTCTTTTGTTTAGTGGCGAAGTTGAGGTAGCAGCCTTCTCTTACACACTTTTAAACCCCAATATAACTTTCGATTTATAGTGCACAGAGAAAAACAAAGTGTTGCGTACACTTAATGCAATACAAAAAGCTCCAGAAATTTGTTGTGATAAATTTTTCAGAACCTTATTATAATGCTATTTTACTCTTACATTTCACATTAAAAATATGGCAGTTTATATTTGTACGTTCAAGCTAACACAAGTAACATAGGTTCCTCGTTAAATATCCCTAGCAATTTAAAGTGTAACACTTGCAGGTTACATTATCAAACTTTTTTTGTGCACAATTTTTTCCCATAGGACGCTAACATCACTTATACAGTTCATCAAATAAAATCATTCGTTGCTACGAAATATTTTGCAGAAAATTTTATGTAAAATGCATATCAAAATATTACCTAAATACGTATTAATACAATGTTAAAAGTACTACTGTATCAGCAGACAATTAGACGAAAAAACATTTTCACTACATTTCTAAATACAAAAAACTTTTTGCTAGCATTATATCATTACGAAAAAAGATATTTGGTGCAAACATTATGCACTAACATCGTGAAAAATAACAGAATTCTAGGTCAATTTCCAGGAAATAAACACTGCCAATATAAGTTTCATTATCGAATGATACTGCCATAATTTTATATACAAGTAAAAATATTGAATCTTAAATGCTCAAAAACCTATGTAATCAATACTGAAAGGTTTACAAAAATGTATTATTGGCTTTTCCAATGTGCCTATCTTCCATGCCGGCATGTGTGTTGCCATACACATAGGCGGAGTACTTCTAACCCAAGACCACGAGAGAAGATTGGGCTTTCTCGCCTGTAACGGTACTCCGGAGGGTGGCACGTGATGTCACAGGGACGCAGCACTCCCCCGAGTCTTGGGGCCGCCCGTGTGTCATTTATTGCTAGTTTCGGAACGCGGTTTNACCGCGGTTTAACTCGACCTGGGGCCCAATTATTGAAACTATCGGAATTATTCCTCTGGAGGAAAGACGTCATTCCGTTATCGGAATGCCCAGAGCCAATTTTTGAACACTCTATAGCGGAATTGTATACCGGAATCGGTCCATGAAGTGTCGAACTGAATCTGACAACTAGGTAGCTGCCGGAATCGTNGTTATCGGAATGCCCAGAGCCAATTTTTGAACACTCGATAGCGGAATTGTATACCGGAATCGGTCCATGAAGTGTCGAACTGAATCTGACAACTAGGTAGCTGCCGGAATCGTCATTCCTCTACAGATTGGTCTATAATCCTTTGTATAATGTAGGAAACTTGAAAATATACTCGCGCGTGGTTTAATATAAATATAATTAACAAAGGAATGTAAAATTGTTACCAAATATAAAATTATCAAGGCGTTTATGAAAAAATAGTGTAAACAAAGATAAGTTGGTACGTGAAAACTGATAGAATTGCTAAGAATATCAAGTTAAATATTATACGAAACTGCTGAAACATATAACGAAATCAATTTTGCAAGAAAAGCTGTAGTTGTGAAACAGTTNAATTGTGTAAACAAAGATAAGTTGGTAGGTGAAAACTGATAGAATTGCTAAGAATATCATGTTAAATATTATACGAAACTGCTGAAACATATAACGAAATCAATTTTGCAAGAAAAGCTGTAGTTGTGAAACAGTTAGTACTGTGAATCAAAACGTAATAAATTTGTTTTAGACATGCAAACATTAATGGAAAATATTTTATAGTTTACATCCATAGTTGGAATGTTAGCAAAAATTTTGTAATGGTATATTTACA
This sequence comes from Clitarchus hookeri, assembly GCA_002778355.1. Lineage (NCBI taxonomy): Eukaryota > Metazoa > Arthropoda > Insecta > Phasmatodea > Phasmatidae > Clitarchus > Clitarchus hookeri. The sequence continues at coordinate 161,701 of NQII01004728.1, read as the reverse complement.
CCTGAAAAATATAAATTATTATAGTGTTGCTTTTTAATTTGCATTGTATCATTTGTTACAGTATGGTAAAGCGTTTTACTGTTCTTTCGTGAATAAAGGTACGATAAAGTAATTAAATATAAAAGTTTCTTAAATATGTTCTTAATTAATACTAAACCTATATCTAGCGGCAATGAGATAAATCTTTAATGTTTTCTTTCATGGACTAAGTTATTTTATTGGCAAATATTAGCGTAGTTACATCAATACAGGTTCTTTTAGGGAAAAAACAAATCTGCATGAAAAATAAGAGTTCCTGTGGATTACCAATGTCTGACTTCATTATTTATAATATATCAGTTAATAGTTTCGTCGCCACTGTAGATAGTTTATTTTTTTAAGGGAGTTGCAATTACTTATCCCGGATTATCTACAAATAAATAAAATGTATATTAATATATTTTAAAGCAAATTTTCCTACTACAACAGATTTAACATGATTGGTTCAGCTTCGGTGACGAGACACGAAATGCAACGATGCCAAGTTGTAAAATAGATTCTTCAAAAATTCTATACATTTTATTTCAATAGTTACTAGTCGTCTCAAAAATTTATATTTCGGCATTGCAACACTCGTTACCAGAATGGAAGTATCGGAACAATCTGCTAGAGGATTTATTCCGATAGTTGAAAAAAATAGGACCCATGTTTAATTTCAGTATATTTGTTTTATTAGGCCTGACTAATATTTATCAATTATCTTCAGCTAATTCCTGAAGGATATTCTGCAGAATGATTCCATGCGCATGAAATGCGATGTTCATCTAACTTTTCCTTGCATAAGCTAATAAAAATTTTATTTTAGTGTAAATCTCTTTTGTGACAGTAATATAAATATATCAAAGGAAACAATTTGTTTGATATCTATTGCAAAACAGTAGCTGTACCAACGTGAATTTATGTATGTGAAGTTGATGTTAATGACGACTAGCTTCAATCGGTAGAGTATATCCCATTACCACCGGGTTATGGTGAAAGTGCAAAAGAAACTAATAGAATGTTACTCCCAGCACTAATAAACTTAATTTCAAAGTAGATGAGAAACAGATCTGGCCCTAGTGGTCCCTCCGGCCGTGCACAAAGGGTGGCGTCATACTGGAGCCAAAACTCGCTGTACGACCTCTTCTGCAATTGTCATGGCCGCCTAACATTACAACTCACTTCTGGTAGGCAAATTAAAATGGTGCTGGGGATTTTCAAATGGAAAAGCCCAGCGATCGCGGAAATGTTTGCACCAAGCAGCCAGCCTTGGAGCAACATCGTGGACCTATCAAGAGCTGCCAAGACACGCAACTTCTGGATCCGGGGCACCCTGAGTTACAAACAAAATGAAAAACAACTCGAAACTCTTACCCAAACAAAACAAAAGAAAAATAAGCACACAAATAATTGAAAAGTCATTATTAAATTTATGCATTACAAAATCTATATATTTAACTAAACCCTATGAAATGAATGGGTGATTAACATGAACTAATTACTGACTTACATTAATATAAATATTTCTAAAATAAAAAAAAATTAAAATTCTATACCGCATATGGTATAAGAAAGCAAATAAAAAATAATTAACAACCGACAAAATATTCTGAAAACGCCAACACGGCACTCATATAAACACGATGAGAAAAAAAAACCCACACTCAAAATTACTTACACCAGGCTGGAAACATTCCACTGTTCGTAAGTATGGACAAGCTCAGTCATAATTGCTAATTAAGTAAATTCACTAAAAGCCCCAAAAAAAATTTATATTGCTTCAAAAACATCCTATAAACCATAAACTTGTACGTTTTAAATTACAACTTTTAGTTCTCAGTACTATTCTCTTCCAAAGCCATCATAATCGCCAACCTAACAACATATATCCTGCAGCAATTCATCAACTGATACAATACTTTGCAAACTAGAGCATTTACTATTTACATACTGTGTAGGTTGGTCACATTGTCTTTCAAATTTTACCCCACTTGCATGAACTGGACAATGCATGGTACTTTGTCCAAAAGTGCAGCATGCATACCATTAATATGGTATTTATAGCCCTTATTTCAATACTNAACATTAATATGGTATTTATAGCCCTTATTTCAATACTAGTCATCTGACTCAGTGCAGCAATTTGTAAAATGTCGAAATGGCAAAACCTGTGACATTGGGGCAGTGCCTGTAAACTTGCAAGATCTNCAGTGCAGCAATTTGTAAAATGTCGAAATGGCAAAACCTGTGACATTGGGGCAGTGCCTGTAAACTTGCAAGATCTGCAGGTTTCCCCATACAAATTACAGAAGAATCTTAAAAGTTGGCATGTCTGTAAATGTGTTTGAAGCCTTAAGGAATTAAAACCACTTTGTTACATTTTAAACATATTTTGTATTAAAAGAATAAATTAAAATTATATAGCCTATTTATTTTTATGGGACTGTTAAAAGTACATTCTGTAAATGGGAGTTTTGTATTAAGCGGAATTGTATTAATGAGGTTCCACTGTAGTGATTTGCAGATATCAAAATGGTCTTAGACAAAAATTTGTGTTTACAAAATTTTTAGTTTCTATTATTTAGTTGCCAACAATTTTAATACTGTATACTCTTTTCTATCAAGTACTGTTTTTGAGAGATATAGTAAACTCTCGATTATAAGACTTTTCATGGTTCCCAAGAAAAGGGCTGTTATTTCAATAGTGTCACTATTTCAGAGCTCTTAGAAACAAGAGTGGACTGTACTTGAAATGTAGACATTTCTGCAAGACCAAGGAACCTATCTTTGGCTGGTAAAAATTGTTCATTATTGGGATTTAACTAATGAACATTTTGCACAACTGATAATTTCCTGTCAATCACTATAAATGTTGCACTACTCCTTCCCAATGCAATNACTAATGAACATTTTGCACAACTGATAATTTCCTGTCAATCACTATAAATGTTGCACTACTCCTTCCCAATGCAATGAACTCGCAGCACTTGTTTATGTTCCTATACACAAGCCACCCATGGTAGGAGGGAAATGTGGGAGGTTACCCCTCATCACAACTGCAAGTCCCAGATAACAAAATGTTATCTATTATAGCATTCAACTTCAATCAGACAATGGTTCTCACACTGTAGGAGACCGGGTGTAAAATTTTCCTAAAATAAATAACAGTACTGTAAAATATTTTCACAGTTTGCTTTATTTTGTAGAGTAGTAAACTTAAAAAAAATTATAATAAAGTACCTTTCAGTAGAAAAAATTTTAATTAATTCACAAACTTTCATATAATGAATGCACATTGCAAAAAATTGTTGCCGTGTTTATACAATTGTAGACGCAACTGCAGCATTAAAAAGGATTTGTCGCAGTTTCTTCAGTGACCTACAGTATAAAATAACAATTCCACAAGAGACTGAACATTCCTTCATTCAAAAGAATGAACTGCATCATAGCTCAGCCAGTCTCAACTGCGAGCACAAATCTGTGTGAACCAGGCCTTGGACTTCTCACAACGAGCATTGGTGCAGTGGGGACACCTGGTGAGAAACTTGGGACCGACACTGCAGTTGCCAGCGAGGTGCTTCAACACGACATCCGCCAGAGCGTCTATGAACAACGGGTGGTCATTCGGCGCAGCAGCACGGCAAATCTTCACACCCAGCTGCAAAAAAAAAAAAATATTTGCACACTACATTATACTTTACTTACATGAGGATTCTCAAGAAATGGGGAGATTTCAATACTTTGGAAAATACAGTAAAGCACCACATTAACAAACATTTTGGTATAATGAACAACTATATTGCTCCCGACAAAAGCCTATGCAATACAATGGGTTTTCGTTTCTTTCTCAATAAATTTTTATATTATAACTTTAGGCAGATCATGATAACGAACACATTGTGCTATTATTTCATCCATACTAATGTAACTGTAACTGGACATTCCGTAGAATGATATACATGATACTGTCGCATCCTCGCTGTTGTTCATTGCTTCCCTTGCCCTGTCCTACTTGTGCGACGAGGAGAGAGTGAAGGTCAAGTTAAGCCGCAGTGATAAGCCTGGTCAATGCCGTAGCCTCTCTCAGCGCGACTTCTTAAGCCGCAACAGGACTCCAAGTTGACAGAATGAGAGTTTGGAGGATGTACGACCTTAAGTGACAAGTGTGCGAAGACAGCAGAGTATCGAGTGGCTATGAGAGCGACCAGCAGGAGTGAAGTCTGCGGACTGCGAGTATCGGTACGGTGGAGAGCGAGACTGACTGACGGGACTATTGAACTGGATGCATGAGCGTAAGACGTAAGACATTTGGAATGATGGCAACAGACAGATTAAATATGTGTAAATAATGAGTGAATGAAGTGACTTTAACCAATATAGACATTGATAAGGACTTTATTAGAATTGAAATAAACATTAAATATTGCCTCACTGCAAATAACAAGAGTAATAATGGAAATAGATAGTCTAATGTAAAAAATAGCTGTGCAAAAAAAATTTTAATTAAAGAAATTAAATTATTTTATTTTTATTAAGACTTCCATCCCTCACGAACTTGGATGCACCCCTCTGTTGTCTTGTAACACTGGTGCCAGAAGTGGGATGGAGGCTTTCAATTGTAAATTAAATTAGGGAAAGGCTACTAATTAGAAATATTAAAACCAATTAATTAATTGTAATAGCTGTAGGACAAAAAATTAAAAAGGTTGGGCAATTCCATGTCAAAACAAGGCTTAAAATTTGACTCCCTCCAATTTTTTTATTTTTGGCACATACATAACAGTTTATGAAAGTACTAACGTTTTACATTCCCAGCCTTCTACCTTGTTTGGTTTTGACTCTAGTGCAATTTGAAATTTCCATTTTTACACTGCTCCCAGTTTATGTAAAGTACATTATCTCAGCTCATATGCACACTACACAGCTATAAATGGGCTCACTTTAAAGCTCTTATTGTGGGCTTTCCAGATTATATATATATATATATATATATATATATAATGGTTTTTAATGTAAGTTTTCTATGTGCCTCCCAAATCTGAAGCTGGGATGGCAATGGGTTCATTGGATATTTAAATGTATACATGCAAGAGAGTATAAGACTGCGGCAGTATGCTTTACGCAATAAATTTTATTTCTAAGAATGCTATAAAGTGTTTTAAAAGAACCAATGTCAGTTAAATATAATTAATATATGCATCACATCCTACATATTTTTTAACATTAATTTTCTTGTGCTTTTATACCCCCCACAATATTGTTATTAAAATAGTGGGTCAACTCAGCATTTATAAGGCCGTGCTCAAATTGACCATTTTGTATTTTAGTGTTTAGTAGCGTCCAATTAGGATGCCATCGATAGTCACTTGTTCAGAAATGGTTGCAATTTGGTAATTTAGTATTTTAAAGTTTCGTTAAATACATAAATTTAAAAAAAAAAATCCAAATTTTTATGCATGTAAAGTTTGCAGAGTTAAATGCAAACATTTCCTTTGTGATAGAAATTGTGTAGGCATATCCTTCCTAGACAGAAGGGATGATCCAACCAGTTCACAAGCACGTCTGAACACGCCCACAGCTAGACTGGGAATGAAAACTCTGCGGCAATGCTCCGTAGCTTTAGTTTGTCTGTGGCACTTCCAGCAACCCACTACAGTACTGCAAGTCTGCTCAGTAAATCTCTAAGACATGTGGCTATAGTGTATCTGTCAGCACCATGTGTGTCCGTTGCCTCCGAAAGACTATTCAGTACAGCAGATCTTGTTTGTAACAAGAAAAGAAGCTCCATCAATCCAGAGAAACTGAAGCAAATAGCTTTCCTAAACAAAAATTTACGTTTTATTGAACAATGAGTGATTTGTTTGCTTGTTTTTTTTCTTGTAACTGTGAAGTGTTTTTCATCTAGCATTTATTGCAGTTCGTCACTGTATACTGTTTCTGAAGATATATTTCTTCATGTTATATATTTTTGAGAGTTTCATTGCACACTGACATGTTTTTGGAGATAATTTTTGTCTTAAAAATATGCTTAATTACTAACTAGAATGTGGTTCCTAGATTTTTATTTATTTTAATAGTTTGGCCTATCACTTAAACAATAAAGAAAATTCTAATTGTCTTTGTTTTTAACTAAATGTTTTAAAAATAAAGTTTTTATATTTTTGAAACATGGAAAAGTTTTATTTTTCCTTGTCAAGGCAGTATCGGTAAGTTTGTATCAAAAATATCGGAAAAGGCTCAAAAACTATATCGGCTCACCTCTAATATGAGGTATGGTTGGGCCATGCATACTCTCCTCCTTCCGGTTCTGAAGTTGGCTCGCTGGTATTTGGCGAGCAGGCTGCTCCGTATAAAGTTGCCCATGGCTGCTGTATCCGGCATGCGCAGCGGCAGTTCGCCGGTTCAGTTTCACTGGGAAACGAGAGGCGTCGGACGGGCTGGGTTCTTCGGACGACGTCTGGAGGGCGACTTGGGGTTCTGGGATTCGCTCCTGGATGCAGTGCTTGCCTCCGTAAGGGCTTCTATTTCAGTTTTGTCTAGGGTCACTTAGGCCTCAATGTTTCTCTCAGTCTCTGGCTCGTTCCACAAGCACTTTGATCGTCTGCGGGCGGGGAACTTGAAGGAAGTTCCTTAGGTTAGGAAGTAACATCCTAACTATGGTGCGGACACATCCTCTCTCACTGTCTTCGGGCATAAGTCGTCGGTACATTTGAGCTTTACGCCTTATGAATATTTTGGCCTCATCTTCAGCTGCTTGGTACATGCTGTGAAATTCTGAGGTTAACCGGGTGAGTATCTCTTCCCCTGAGAACTGAGTCGCGAGTCTGCTGCCTGCTGCATAGTTGTTTCATTCCGTAATGAACTCGCTGTAACAATTCCACCATTCACGGGCTTTACCCAACAGCTGCTTGCGGATGCTGGTTACCCATGTGCTTGGTTAGAATGCCACTGGTTTTAAATTCCCTCTCGCATTCCTCGGTGGACACGACGGGGTCTTCTTAAGGGTGGCCAGAGAATTCAGCTAGCTGAAGGTCGTCGATGTGTCCAGCGGTACTGGGAACATGGTGTCCTGGGTTGCTAGGTCTGTATTCCTGTGCATGGCGACACACTTTACAGTGGTACACTAGTCCCGGTCACGTAATTCTCTCGTCGGGCTAGCCTAGACAGGCATGATGGAAGGTCTGGGCGCATGTGTGTTAATGCCCAGCCCTTTACAGTTAAACCAGTCGCATCTGGCGGCTTGCTGCAAGCGGCAGACTTCGCAGCGGTTTCAAGACCATCTGTGTACCACGGTGCATCGTTCCACCCCAGGCAGCGATAGTGATAACGTGCCATTGGATACAACATGCGATCATGACTCCTACATATTGAGGGTAATTTGAACAGCAACCACTACACATCTGGGAGGTTATAGAGCCCGAAGTACTGCCCTTCCTTCAGGCGGCTCCACATGCCATATTTCAGCAGGACGATGCCCAACCTCGTGGCAAGGAATGTGCAAGCCTTCAAAGAACGACGAGTACCGCTGCTTCCCTGACCTGCACATTCGTCTGACATGTCACACATAAAACATGTCTGGGATGTGATTGGTTGGCGACTTGTTTGTCACGGACCTCCAGCAACCACTGTTGATGCATTGTGGGTTCACATACTAACCGCGTGGAGGGAGATTCCCCAGGAACATATACAGGTCCTTTTTTATTCCCTACCACAACATTTAGGGGCTCTGATTGATGCACGTAGGGGCTTCACACCATACTGAATTCTCAAGGACAGAGAATATGTACACTTATGTAATCCTAATCAATTGTGCATCATCAAGTACCTAATATGTGGTATAAAGTTCATTTCAATCGCACATATCCTTCTTGGTGTTGCATTTTCCACAAACGTTAGTGTACTAATAATAATAAACACCTCTTCACCTGTAGTTCATCTCGGTGAAAAACATCACAGCATATGTTCAATTCCAAAGCAATTTTTTTTCCCCAACATTCTTTTTTTTTTACTAAAATTGGAAACAGTATCTTTTTTTTTTTTTTACTGCCTTTTCTTTGGGACTGTATGTTTATTGTGAAGCGCGTCTGTGCCAGAAACGATGTCACAGCCAGCTGTAAGCAATTTGTGATTGGTTACTTCATGGCCAAGGGCCAATTATTGGTGGCCGAGGAACATTGTGGAGGGAAGAGGCAATAGAGACAGGTAGAAAGAGAAAGAGAGACAGAAGTGTGTCAGAGAGCGAATATATGAAAAGTAGGAAAGGGAAGCGAAAAAAAGCCACCATCAACTTGAAGGCTTAAAAATTATTACTATTTAAAATGTGATAGTAAATGCCTAAACAAAACTGGATGATACCCATGTAAAATAAAATAAAGTGAAACCTCGTTGCTGCAACCTCGTTTATTCAGTTTTCCCGCAACACTTTTTTTTGACGGTCTCAACAACTATGCTATATAAATAACATAAAAAAAACTGCATGCCAAGACTCTTAAAACATAAATTTACCACATCCATGGATCAGATATTCTGCCCAAAAGCCAAAATATATTTGGAACAATCATTAGGTTTTCAAATAAAGTGGACTTCAATGATTCCTTCCCATTATTTGCACTTAAACGTATTTCTCATAGGTACAATCGCCAAAAATTGTGCGCATCATTCGTTTTTCAACGCTATGTGAATGCAAAACACGGATAATCGACAACTGGTACTTTCAATAGTTTTGTTTACTTTCAGCAACAGTTTTTCGTGTTCTATAGACTACATTCATCTCTTCCTACGTCTTTACTGCATTCATAGGTTGGCGACAATGAGAAACCATCTCTTATTCTTCTTAAGTGTTTACTGCACTCGTAGGTTGGCGACAATGAGAATGAATTACACAAAATCTGACACTGTATTCAAATATCTATGGCCTTGTTATTGTAAACAGAATTTGGAATGAGGTTAGAGCAGTGGCTGTATTTTGAGGGGCGTGATTATTATCAGAAACTATGGGCTGCATGTTTGGTTAGAATTGTAAATGTTTGAAAAAGACTTGGCAAGTAATGATAGGCAAAAATTGTTGCAAATAAATCGGCCAACAAAGCTACACTGAACAAAAATATTAATATAAATAAAAATTAAATTTAGCTCAATTTCAAAAATTGAAGTTTTTAATTTAAAGTAAATTTTTAATCATAAACAGACTTGAATAAGTTGTTTTAATGACATCTTTAGGCTGTTGATTTAAACGAAAATTCATTTTGAGGTTAGGTACAATATTTTTCAGGTCTAAAACCCAAGTCCGCATCCATCGTTTTCCTGCATGCTTAGGTTTTTTTTTTTTTTTTTGTCCACTGTAATCCCCAGATGCCACAAATTAGACTATGGCCAAAACTACATTTTCGTTCCCAGGCAAGATATGACCTGTCGTTACATGACTTATTCGACGTGACATAACAGGCTGTTAACAGAACGAATAATGCTCCCCAGTTCACATAACAGCCAGAACATAACAGTTCCACGGCAGAACAAGGAACATGAATGTTTTTAATTAGGGCTTTTCCAATACGTTAACTTCCAGTACCAATTCCAGATGCCACCACCAATACCAAAACCGATACTTACTTCAGTTCCGCAACAAGTTAAAAAATAGCCAAATCGTATAGTTTTCCTTCTTTCTTTAAATAAAGAAGAAATGGGCACTTTGCAGTACTACTATACAACTATGGTCAATTGAGCGCTCTGATTGCTACGTGAATATCCATGTTTCGGTTATATAAACAAGTCGGAAATTTTTATTAAATGCAGAGAGGTCTGCACAGAGTATATTATACTGTGCGCAGGTGAACGTGGTCACAGCTTTGTGTGATATTATTTATTACGCTACGTACTGAACAGTTTAAGACAATGACTCGTGGTACGAGATGAATGTGTTTCTGAATCTTGTTGTGACATTCAACTGCAGTAGTGCTAGTGTTGGTAACACGTCGCCATTACATCTATGAAAATTCATTTTCAGCTATGCAATGTTTACATCTGAAAACTATAACTGTGCGTTAAAAATTATTTTGAGCAACAGATACTCTTGCCGAATATATTTTGTAAATTATTATCATAGTAAATTTATCGTGAGACAGATTTGTTTTTGTAAATACACATAGCGTGCTGTATATACATTGGATCTTCAATGGGAGGTTATGTTTCGGTTCAGCAGAACCGAGTTTATAATCTCCGGTCTGGACTTCACTCCTGAAGGCTAACAGCAGGTGAAACTGAGAATCTACACTGTTACTATCCATCTGTTTTATATACATAATATGTATATATGAGTTTGTTTATATTAGGTTAGCAAAACTTTCAATATTGTTCAAGTAGTAATCTTTCTGGAAATTAGTGTATTGCTTCAAACACGTCGATTTGAATGCATTAGGTGGGACTTGCTTCGATTTTGAAATAAGTACTAGCCGTGTTTTTGGGGTGAAATAAATATTTTATGAAATATACATTTCCAGATACCTGCACCAATGTTGGCACAGACTGCTTGCGACTCGGCTAGATGCTTACTATCGGCCGATAATCGATACCAAGAGTTGGTATCGGAACAGCCCTAGTTTTTATGTCCTGTGTACAATTGCATGGGCCTGTGAAATAGTTGTGGTTCATGTTGTCATTTTTCATATGATTAATTTGAAAACAAGTAGCCAAAGGTAGAGAAGGCCATATTTATCAACTGAAGTTCAGGAAACTTTTTATATCATGTTTAAAGCACGTACCTACATATCACACCAAATTAATACAATTTATTGCACTAAAACGGAATCTTCTTCTGCAGTTCTTCAGCATCTCAAAACTGAAGACATACAATAAACTTGCTTAGTAAGCTGAATTACGCTATTACACAACCGTTTTTGACATGCACGCACGAACAACATTCAGTTAATACAACCAGGCCAGAAGAGGCGATCGGTCTCAGGCCGTAGTGTGAAGCGTGGGGGTGCCACTCGTGTAGGGACATCTGCTACTTTCTCAAAGTAGTTCCAGGCCCATTCACACAGTCCGCAGCACTACTGCATTTGCATTATTTTTGTACGTGGCAACAGCAAAAATTTACTGTAATGACTGCAGAGCTGAGCACATACTCAAAGCAACATTTTTTATTCTGTATGATGTGTGACTTTCTCATATTTTTTGTATATAATTTTGTTGCACAAGTAACATATTTCAACATTCTGTAAAATGAGAATGTGTTGCGTAACACCTTGTAAAGATTGTGAAAGTATTCGTTACGGGATCCCGGTCTCCTGCGGCAAGACTTATAATTAACAGCTAAAAATAATAGGCAACAGCGAGCTTTTTGCTTTCGATAGAGATCACTTAATGAAAATTATAAAGCGATGGTGAAACAGGAAGAAAAGCCTATTATAAAAAAAAACACAAATAAGTACACATTATCGCGTAACACAACATAAATATGAATACGTGAGAATATTGGTTGGGAAGTCATATCAATATCGCATAGTCGACTACACAAAAAGTCAATAGCTATTCAAAACCATTGGTAGTTTCGGCCTGTCCGCTAGATGTCAATTGTGCACTTGGTTTCATTTGTAATTGTGAGTGTGGCATTTCTATATCCTCTCCCTTTCCTGTGAAGCGAAGAAGACAGGCACCTCCTCCCTCCCTGCCCCCCTCGCCATTCACAGCAGCAGCTCCGCCATCCTTTCATTATTCCGGACTTTCAAAGACGGCGAGGATTCTTGTGCCGTTTCTGAAGTTCCAATGCAGATTTCATTAAATATAAAAAATTCCCGCCATTCAGGAAATTCCAGTACATATCCTGCTTTTCCCGTATTTCCCAATTTTTGGACACCCTGATTATGGGCCAGACCAGCTCTGCCCACCCTCCACCCCTTGGGACATGTTGACAACTTATTACACTTACGTATCTTGGACATACCATCAGCAGTGTGGGAGCCTACAAACTGACTCACAAATACAACTCTGAGCTATGAAACAACAATTCTTTCTCCCACTGTCGCCTCCACTTCTCCGGCAGTCCATCACACTTGAGATCACAATACATTCCTGCTTCCCCACTCACAGCCTTCTCCTCCCTCCCCAGCTCCTAAAATCATCCACCCTTTTACTGATTCATCCCTTAGGGTTTCAACAGACATAACACAGACTGGCCTTCAGTGTGTATTTATACCGTCGGTAGAAACCGAAGATTCAGTAACCTGGGTTTCGGGAATTTGTGTTTGCGTGCAGTATTAAAATGAAGCTTCAGCTTCATTTTACATACAGCTCAAAAAAGTACGCTGCATCCAATGTTACAGTTTCTGTAGTTGTTTGGTGACAAATGAGGTCGCACATAATGTTCTGTGGTACCATTTTATCCGGAAGACACCTGACTATTGAATTAAAATAATATGTTACGGAAAAATAATGTAGATTTTATGCCAGAGGTGTGAAATTTTTAGGTAGGTGCCTTTTATAAAAGTCGCAAGAAACTTTTATAAACTGGTGCCTAAAGTTTTCAGAGTTCACTTTCTTGCGTCGCTGCAATTTTGCCAATGTTGTGTTATTGCATTTATTTTATCAACCAGGCCTGAGGAATGCCTTTCCTCTCCTGCGAGTATGCATGGAGTATATATAGTACTAGTACAGAGTGGACACTCAATGTTATCCAATGGGCAGGTTTTTTGTTTATTAAAATAAATTTATATTTTACTAAAAAAATGGATTATTTTCATGCTAGGGACAATTTAACATTGACTTCACTCAAAAAATTGCTAATTTGATGTTTAGGGATTGGAGGTGGGTCATAATCGGTCCATAATTCTCCAAAATATTCAAAGTGACCAACTTGTCACAATGACCAAATTTCTGGAAACTGTGACGATTCGTTTTAATAAGTTTCTACAGTATTAACAACTATAATGTGTAATTTTGCCACTAAAACACTCCAAAAACAGCCTAAATAAAATTTTAATGCATATAGGCATATAATGCATATAGGAAGGGAAGGGTCAGAAAATCAGAATCAGTCCAATTTCCAACGACCCCTTAGAAATTAAAACCCTTCTCCTGGTAACCGTGGAAGGTCAAGAGTGTTGACCGTACAAATTTGTAGAAAGGGGGACATACATAGAAAGTTGTAAAGAAGCTGTGTGCTGAAGAAAGAAAAACAGCTTGTTATAAAAATTGAAGGGGCCTTATAATACAGGCAGTCCTCTACTTTCATACACAATGTGTTCCTAAATTTGTGTATGAAAGTTGAAATGTATGAAAGTAGAACCCTTATTTTAATGTGATAAATGAGGTTCCGTTCCTAGATGGGGAAAAAAACTTACTAAACAAAAAAAAAATATTCAAAACAATATATTTACACACAAAGAAACAAGATCATGCATCAAAGTTATTTAAAAGTGTTTAAATATATAGCTAATAGTTCAAACAATCGAAAAGACATATTTTACACACACAAACATTTGACTAACTGCAGTGGGTACATACATACATACAGATTCAGCTCTCTTTGGAATTGTACATAGCCGGTTTAACAATCACTGGGACCTGGTGTAGATAACTTATCAGCTTTGCAGAAAAAGTTAGTTCGCGACAGTTGAACGCCACCCTTCTTCTTTTCATACAATTGTCTGTAGCACATTGTAGCTGCTTCAACAACTTGACGAACTCGAGAATTTCTCTCTTCATTTGGATCATTTTCTTCAATGATGTTTAAAAAATGTTCAAGGTTTTTTAAAGCATCGTTGATTTNAAATGAGGTTCCGTTCCTAGATGGGGAAAAAAACTTACTAAACAAAAAAAAAATATTCAAAACAATATATTTACACGCAAAGAAACAAGATCATGCATCAAAGTTATCTAAAAGTGTTTAAATATATAGCTAATAGTTCAAACAATCGAAAA